>JAWNPQ010000240.1:600000-774425 GCA_035047465.1 Drosophila sordidula | reverse complement strand
TTAGGGGGTGCATTGTTTGAAGTCTGACATTAATTTGGCCAGGAGGCAATTTCTTTGAAAATAATAATAATAAAATAACGGACGACGATAAGTTCAAAACAAGAATAGACGCAAATTGGAATATAGCAAAAGAAAATAAAAGGGAAAACACAACGTTAGCCACATAAAAATAAGATACAGAATGAAATGAAAAGACACTTCAGCCAAATCTTACCCGCCCCATAGTTCAACCACTACCCACGACGACACCATTAACCATGGACTTGGAGAATATCCAGAAAATGATACAAACTATGTTAAAAGCCTTTTATGTCGCTTGTTCAAGTTATTAAAAATCTAATAAAGACTTTATGAATAAAAAAAATAAAAAAAACAGAATAAAAAAGTTTAACAAAAGAGTAAGTGAATTTATATAAAATGTGTTCAAAGTTATAAGAAAAAAGTTTTGGACGACGCCAACAACACGCGGTGTTCCCAAGCGGTCCCCCATCTAAGTACTAACCACGCCCGACGCTGCTTAATTTCGGTGATCGGACGAGAACCGATGTATTCAGCGTGGTATGGTCGTTGGCGAAAGTCGAGTGGTTAAGGAACAGCCTTAAAGCTGTAATCATAGAATATGGAACAGTGAATTTTTACGGAATTTCGAATTTGGCATATTATTGATATGCTTTAGGGGGTGCATTGTTTGAAGTCTGACATCAATTTAGCCAAGAGACCATTTCTTTGAAAATAATAATAATAAAATAACGGACGACGATAAGTTTAAAACAAGAATAGACGCAAATTGAAATATAGCAAAAGAAAAAAAAGGGAAAACACAACGTTAGCCACAGAAAAAATAAGATACAGAATGAAAAATTTTAACAAAAGAGTAACTGAATTTATATATAATGTGTTCAAAATTATAAGAAAAAAGTTTTGGACGACGCCAACAACACGCGGTGTTCCCAAGCGGTCCCCCATCTAAGTACTAACCACGCCCGACGCTGCTTAATTTCGGTGATCGGACGAGAACCGATGTATTCAGCGTGGTATGGTCGTTGGCGAAAGTCGAGTGCTTAAGGAACAGCCTTAAAGCTGTAATCATAGAATATGGAACAGTGCATTTTTATGGAATTTGGCATATTATTGATATGCTTTAGGAGGGTGCATTGTTTGAAGTCTGACATTAATTTGGCCAGGAGGCAATTTCTTTGAAAATAATAATAATAAAATAACGGACGACGATAAGTTTAAAACAAGAATAGACGCAAATTGAAATATAGCAAAAGAAAATAAAAAAGGGAAAACACAACGTTAGCCTACAGGAAAAATAAGATACAGAATGAAAAATGCTTTAACAAAAGAGTAACTGAATTTATATAAAAATGTGTTCAAAGTTATAAGAAAAAAGTTTTGGACGACGCCAACAACACGCGGTGTTCCCAAGCGGTCCCCCATCTAAGTACTAACCACGCCCGACGCTGCTTAATTTCGGTGATCGGACGAGAACCGATGTATTCAGCGTGGTATGGTCGTTGGCGAAAGTCGAGTGCTTAAGGAACAGCCTTAAAGCTGTAATCATAGAATATGGAACAGTGAATTTTTACGGAATTTGGCATATTATTGATATGCTTTAGGGGGGTGCATTGTTTGAAGTCTGACATTAATTTGGCCAGGAGGCAATTTCTTTGAAAATAATAATAATAAAATAACGGACGACGATAAGTTCAAAACAAGAATAGACGCAAATTGGAATATAGCAAAAGAAAATAAAAGGGAAAACACAACGTTAGCCACATAAAAATAAGATACAGAATGAAATGAAAAGACACTTCAGCCAAATCTTACCCGCCCCATAGTTCAACCACTACCCACGACGACACCATTAACCATGGACTTGGAGAATATCCAGAAAATGATACAAACTATGTTAAAAGCCTTTTATGTCGCTTGTTCAAGTTATTAAAAATCTAATAAAGACTTTATGAATAAAAAAAAAATAAAAAAAAACAGAATAAAAAAGTTTAACAAAAGAGTAAGTGAATTTATATAAAATGTGTTCAAAGTTATAAGAAAAAAGTTTTGGACGACGCCAACAACACGCGGTGTTCCCAAGCGGTCCCCCATCTAAGTACTAACCACGCCCGACGCTGCTTAATTTCGGTGATCGGACGAGAACCGATGTATTCAGCGTGGTATGGTCGTTGGCGAAAGTCGAGTGGTTAAGGAACAGCCTTAAAGCTGTAATCATAGAATATGGAACAGTGAATTTTTACGGAATTTCGAATTTGGCATATTATTGATATGCTTTAGGGGGTGCATTGTTTGAAGTCTGACATCAATTTAGCCAAGAGACCATTTCTTTGAAAATAATAATAATAAAATAACGGACGACGATAAGTTTAAAACAAGAATAGACGCAAATTGAAATATAGCAAAAGAAAAAAAAGGGAAAACACAACGTTAGCCACAGAAAAAATAAGATACAGAATGAAAAATTTTAACAAAAGAGTAACTGAATTTATATATAATGTGTTCAAAATTATAAGAAAAAAGTTTTGGACGACGCCAACAACACGCGGTGTTCCCAAGCGGTCCCCCATCTAAGTACTAACCACGCCCGACGCTGCTTAATTTCGGTGATCGGACGAGAACCGATGTATTCAGCGTGGTATGGTCGTTGGCGAAAGTCGAGTGGTTAAGGAACAGCCTTAAAGCTGTAATCATAGAATATGGAACAGTGAATTTTTACGGAATTTCGAATTTGGCATATTATTGATATGCTTTAGGGGGTGCATTGTTTGAAGTCTGACATCAATTTAGCCAAGAGACCATTTCTTTGAAAATAATAATAATAAAATAACGGACGACGATAAGTTTAAAACAAGAATAGACGCAAATTGAAATATAGCAAAAGAAAAAAAAGGGAAAACACAACGTTAGCCACAGAAAAAATAAGATACAGAATGAAAAATTTTAACAAAAGAGTAACTGAATTTATATATAATGTGTTCAAAATTATAAGAAAAAAGTTTTGGACGACGCCAACAACACGCGGTGTTCCCAAGCGGTCCCCCATCTAAGTACTAACCACGCCCGACGCTGCTTAATTTCGGTGATCGGACGAGAACCGATGTATTCAGCGTGGTATGGTCGTTGGCGAAAGTCGAGTGCTTAAGGAACAGCCTTAAAGCTGTAATCATAGAATATGGAACAGTGAATTTTTACGGAATTTGGCATATTATTGATATGCTTTAGGGGGGTGCATTGTTTGAAGTCTGACATTAATTTGGCCAGGAGGCAATTTCTTTGAAAATAATAATAATAAAATAACGGACGACGATAAGTTCAAAACAAGAATAGACGCAAATTGGAATATAGCAAAAGAAAATAAAAGGGAAAACACAACGTTAGCCACATAAAAATAAGATACAGAATGAAATGAAAAGACACTTCAGCCAAATCTTACCCGCCCCATAGTTCAACCACTACCCACGACGACACCATTAACCATGGACTTGGAGAATATCCAGAAAATGATACAAACTATGTTAAAAGCCTTTTATGTCGCTTGTTCAAGTTATTAAAAATCTAATAAAGACTTTATGAATAAAAAAAAAATAAAAAAAAACAGAATAAAAAAGTTTAACAAAAGAGTAAGTGAATTTATATAAAATGTGTTCAAAGTTATAAGAAAAAAGTTTTGGACGACGCCAACAACACGCGGTGTTCCCAAGCGGTCCCCCATCTAAGTACTAACCACGCCCGACGCTGCTTAATTTCGGTGATCGGACGAGAACCGATGTATTCAGCGTGGTATGGTCGTTGGCGAAAGTCGAGTGGTTAAGGAACAGCCTTAAAGCTGTAATCATAGAATATGGAACAGTGAATTTTTACGGAATTTCGAATTTGGCATATTATTGATATGCTTTAGGGGGTGCATTGTTTGAAGTCTGACATCAATTTAGCCAAGAGACCATTTCTTTGAAAATAATAATAATAAAATAACGGACGACGATAAGTTTAAAACAAGAATAGACGCAAATTGAAATATAGCAAAAGAAAAAAAGGGAAAACACAACGTTAGCCACAGAAAAAATAAGATACAGAATGAAAAATTTTAACAAAAGAGTAACTGAATTTATATATAATGTGTTCAAAATTATAAGAAAAAAGTTTTGGACGACGCCAACAACACGCGGTGTTCCCAAGCGGTCCCCCATCTAAGTACTAACCACGCCCGACGCTGCTTAATTTCGGTGATCGGACGAGAACCGATGTATTCAGCGTGGTATGGTCGTTGGCGAAAGTCGAGTGCTTAAGGAACAGCCTTAAAGCTGTAATCATAGAATATGGAACAGTGAATTTTTACGGAATTTGGCATATTATTGATATGCTTTAGGGGGGTGCATTGTTTGAAGTCTGACATTAATTTGGCCAGGAGGCAATTTCTTTGAAAATAATAATAATAAAATAACGGACGACGATAAGTTCAAAACAAGAATAGACGCAAATTGGAATATAGCAAAAGAAAATAAAAGGGAAAACACAACGTTAGCCACATAAAAATAAGATACAGAATGAAATGAAAAGACACTTCAGCCAAATCTTACCCGCCCCATAGTTCAACCACTACCCACGACGACACCATTAACCATGGACTTGGAGAATATCCAGAAAATGATACAAACTATGTTAAAAGCCTTTTATGTCGCTTGTTCAAGTTATTAAAAATCTAATAAAGACTTTATGAATAAAAAAAAAATAAAAAAAACAGAATAAAAGAGTTTAACAAAAGAGTAAGTGAATTTATATAAAATGTGTTCAAAGTTATAAGAAAAAAGTTTTGGACGACGCCAACAACACGCGGTGTTCCCAAGCGGTCCCCCATCTAAGTACTAACCACGCCCGACGCTGCTTAATTTCGGTGATCGGACGAGAACCGATGTATTCAGCGTGGTATGGTCGTTGGCGAAAGTCGAGTGGTTAAGGAACAGCCTTAAAGCTGTAATCATAGAATATGGAACAGTGAATTTTTACGGAATTTCGAATTTGGCATATTATTGATATGCTTTAGGGGGTGCATTGTTTGAAGTCTGACATCAATTTAGCCAAGAGACCATTTCTTTGAAAATAATAATAATAAAATAACGGACGACGATAAGTTTAAAACAAGAATAGACGCAAATTGAAATATAGCAAAAGAAAAAAAGGGAAAACACAACGTTAGCCACAGAAAAAATAAGATACAGAATGAAAAATTTTAACAAAAGAGTAACTGAATTTATATATAATGTGTTCAAAATTATAAGAAAAAAGTTTTGGACGACGCCAACAACACGCGGTGTTCCCAAGCGGTCCCCCATCTAAGTACTAACCACGCCCGACGCTGCTTAATTTCGGTGATCGGACGAGAACCGATGTATTCAGCGTGGTATGGTCGTTGGCGAAAGTCGAGTGCTTAAGGAACAGCCTTAAAGCTGTAATCATAGAATATGGAACAGTGAATTTTTACGGAATTTGGCATATTATTGATATGCTTTAGGGGGGTGCATTGTTTGAAGTCTGACATCAATTTAGCCAAGAGACCATTTCTTTGAAAATAATAATAATAAAATAACGGACGACGATAAGTTTAAAACAAGAATAGACGCAAATTGAAATATAGCAAAAGAAAAAAAAGGGAAAACACAACGTTAGCCACAGAAAAAATAAGATACAGAATGAAAAATTTTAACAAAAGAGTAACTGAATTTATATATAATGTGTTCAAAATTATAAGAAAAAAGTTTTGGACGACGCCAACAACACGCGGTGTTCCCAAGCGGTCCCCCATCTAAGTACTAACCACGCCCGACGCTGCTTAATTTCGGTGATCGGACGAGAACCGATGTATTCAGCGTGGTATGGTCGTTGGCGAAAGTCGAGTGCTTAAGGAACAGCCTTAAAGCTGTAATCATAGAATATGGAACAGTGAATTTTTACGGAATTTGGCATATTATTGATATGCTTTAGGGGGGTGCATTGTTTGAAGTCTGACATTAATTTGGCCAGGAGGCAATTTCTTTGAAAATAATAATAATAAAATAACGGACGACGATAAGTTCAAAACAAGAATAGACGCAAATTGGAATATAGCAAAAGAAAATAAAAGGGAAAACACAACGTTAGCCACATAAAAATAAGATACAGAATGAAATGAAAAGACACTTCAGCCAAATCTTACCCGCCCCATAGTTCAACCACTACCCACGACGACACCATTAACCATGGACTTGGAGAATATCCAGAAAATGATACAAACTATGTTAAAAGCCTTTTATGTCGCTTGTTCAAGTTATTAAAAATCTAATAAAGACTTTATGAATAAAAAAAAATAAAAAAAAACAGAATAAAAAAGTTTAACAAAAGAGTAAGTGAATTTATATAAAATGTGTTCAAAGTTATAAGAAAAAAGTTTTGGACGACGCCAACAACACGCGGTGTTCCCAAGCGGTCCCCCATCTAAGTACTAACCACGCCCGACGCTGCTTAATTTCGGTGATCGGACGAGAACCGATGTATTCAGCGTGGTATGGTCGTTGGCGAAAGTCGAGTGGTTAAGGAACAGCCTTAAAGCTGTAATCATAGAATATGGAACAGTGCATTTTTACGGAATTTCGAATTTGGCATATTATTGATATGCTTTAGGGGGTGCATTGTTTGAAGTCTGACATCAATTTAGCCAAGAGACCATTTCTTTGAAAATAATAATAATAAAATAACGGACGACGATAAGTTTAAAACAAGAATAGACGCAAATTGAAATATAGCAAAAGAAAAAAAAGGGAAAACACAACGTTAGCCACAGAAAAAATAAGATACAGAATGAAAAATTTTAACAAAAGAGTAACTGAATTTATATATAATGTGTTCAAAATTATAAGAAAAAAGTTTTGGACGACGCCAACAACACGCGGTGTTCCCAAGCGGTCCCCCATCTAAGTACTAACCACGCCCGACGCTGCTTAATTTCGGTGATCGGACGAGAACCGATGTATTCAGCGTGGTATGGTCGTTGGCGAAAGTCGAGTGGTTAAGGAACAGCCTTAAAGCTGTAATCATAGAATATGGAACAGTGAATTTTTACGGAATTTGAATTTGGCATATTATTGATATGCTTTAGGGGGTGCATTGTTTGAAGTCTGACATCAATTTAGCCAAGAGACCATTTCTTTGAAAATAATAATAATAAAATAACGGACGACGATAAGTTTAAAACAAGAATAGACGCAAATTGAAATATAGCAAAAGAAAAAAAAGGGAAAACACAACGTTAGCCACAGAAAAAATAAGATACAGAATGAAAAATTTTAACAAAAGAGTAACTGAATTTATATATAATGTGTTCAAAATTATAAGAAAAAAGTTTTGGACGACGCCAACAACACGCGGTGTTCCCAAGCGGTCCCCCATCTAAGTACTAACCACGCCCGACGCTGCTTAATTTCGGTGATCGGACGAGAACCGATGTATTCAGCGTGGTATGGTCGTTGGCGAAAGTCGAGTGCTTAAGGAACAGCCTTAAAGCTGTAATCATAGAATATGGAACAGTGAATTTTTACGGAATTTGGCATATTATTGATATGCTTTAGGGGGGTGCATTGTTTGAAGTCTGACATTAATTTGGCCAGGAGGCAATTTCTTTGAAAATAATAATAATAAAATAACGGACGACGATAAGTTCAAAACAAGAATAGACGCAAATTGGAATATAGCAAAAGAAAATAAAAGGGAAAACACAACGTTAGCCACATAAAAATAAGATACAGAATGAAATGAAAAGACACTTCAGCCAAATCTTACCCGCCCCATAGTTCAACCACTACCCACGACGACACCATTAACCATGGACTTGGAGAATATCCAGAAAATGATACAAACTATGTTAAAAGCCTTTTATGTCGCTTGTTCAAGTTATTAAAAATCTAATAAAGACTTTATGAATAAAAAAAAAATAAAAAAAAACAGAATAAAAAAGTTTAACAAAAGAGTAAGTGAATTTATATAAAATGTGTTCAAAGTTATAAGAAAAAAGTTTTGGACGACGCCAACAACACGCGGTGTTCCCAAGCGGTCCCCCATCTAAGTACTAACCACGCCCGACGCTGCTTAATTTCGGTGATCGGACGAGAACCGATGTATTCAGCGTGGTATGGTCGTTGGCGAAAGTCGAGTGGTTAAGGAACAGCCTTAAAGCTGTAATCATAGAATATGGAACAGTGAATTTTTACGGAATTTCGAATTTGGCATATTATTGATATGCTTTAGGGGGTGCATTGTTTGAAGTCTGACATCAATTTAGCCAAGAGACCATTTCTTTGAAAATAATAATAATAAAATAACGGACGACGATAAGTTTAAAACAAGAATAGACGCAAATTGAAATATAGCAAAAGAAAAAAAAAGGGAAAACACAACGTTAGCCACAGAAAAAATAAGATACAGAATGAAAAATTTTAACAAAAGAGTAACTGAATTTATATATAATGTGTTCAAAATTATAAGAAAAAAGTTTTGGACGACGCCAACAACACGCGGTGTTCCCAAGCGGTCCCCCATCTAAGTACTAACCACGCCCGACGCTGCTTAATTTCGGTGATCGGACGAGAACCGATGTATTCAGCGTGGTATGGTCGTTGGCGAAAGTCGAGTGCTTAAGGAACAGCCTTAAAGCTGTAATCATAGAATATGGAACAGTGCATTTTTATGGAATTTGGCATATTATTGATATGCTTTAGGAGGGTGCATTGTTTGAAGTCTGACATTAATTTGGCCAGGAGGCAATTTCTTTGAAAATAATAATAATAAAATAACGGACGACGATAAGTTTAAAACAAGAATAGACGCAAATTGGAATATAGCAAAAGAAAATAAAAGGGAAAACACAACGTTAGCCACAGTAAAAATAAGATACAGAATGAAAAATTTTAACAAAAGAGTAACTGAATTTATATATAATGTGTTCAAAATTATAAGAAAAAAGTTTTGGACGACGCCAACAACACGCGGTGTTCCCAAGCGGTCCCCCATCTAAGTACTAACCACGCCCGACGCTGCTTAATTTCGGTGATCGGACGAGAACCGATGTATTCAGCGTGGTATGGTCGTTGGCGAAAGTCGAGTGCTTAAGGAACAGCCTTAAAGCTGTAATCATAGAATATGGAACAGTGAATTTTTACGGAATTTGGCATATTATTGATATGCTTTAGGGGGGTGCATTGTTTGAAGTCTGACATTAATTTGGCCAGGAGGCAATTTCTTTGAAAATAATAATAATAAAATAACGGACGACGATAAGTTCAAAACAAGAATAGACGCAAATTGGAATATAGCAAAAGAAAATAAAAGGGAAAACACAACGTTAGCCACATAAAAATAAGATACAGAATGAAATGAAAAGACACTTCAGCCAAATCTTACCCGCCCCATAGTTCAACCACTACCCACGACGACACCATTAACCATGGACTTGGAGAATATCCAGAAAATGATACAAACTATGTTAAAAGCCTTTTATGTCGCTTGTTCAAGTTATTAAAAATCTAATAAAGACTTTATGAATAAAAAAAAACAGAATAAAAAAGTTTAACAAAAGAGTAAGTGAATTTATATAAAATGTGTTCAAAGTTATAAGAAAAAAGTTTTGGACGACGCCAACAACACGCGGTGTTCCCAAGCGGTCCCCCATCTAAGTACTAACCACGCCCGACGCTGCTTAATTTCGGTGATCGGACGAGAACCGATGTATTCAGCGTGGTATGGTCGTTGGCGAAAGTCGAGTGGTTAAGGAACAGCCTTAAAGCTGTAATCATAGAATATGGAACAGTGAATTTTTACGGAATTTCGAATTTGGCATATTATTGATATGCTTTAGGGGGTGCATTGTTTGAAGTCTGACATCAATTTAGCCAAGAGACCATTTCTTTGAAAATAATAATAATAAAATAACGGACGACGATAAGTTTAAAACAAGAATAGACGCAAATTGAAATATAGCAAAAGAAAAAAAAGGGAAAACACAACGTTAGCCACAGAAAAAATAAGATACAGAATGAAAAATTTTAACAAAAGAGTAACTGAATTTATATATAATGTGTTCAAAATTATAAGAAAAAAGTTTTGGACGACGCCAACAACACGCGGTGTTCCCAAGCGGTCCCCCATCTAAGTACTAACCACGCCCGACGCTGCTTAATTTCGGTGATCGGACGAGAACCGATGTATTCAGCGTGGTATGGTCGTTGGCGAAAGTCGAGTGCTTAAGGAACAGCCTTAAAGCTGTAATCATAGAATATGGAACAGTGAATTTTTACGGAATTTCGAATTTGGCATATTATTGATATGCTTTAGGGGGGTGCATTGTTTGAAGTCTGACATTAATTTGGCCAGGAGGCAATTTCTTTGAAAATAATAATAATAAAATAACGGACGACGATAAGTTCAAAACAAGAATAGACGCAAATTGGAATATAGCAAAAGAAAATAAAAGGGAAAACACAACGTTAGCCACATAAAAATAAGATACAGAATGAAATGAAAAGACACTTCAGCCAAATCTTACCCGCCCCATAGTTCAACCACTACCCACGACGACACCAAATGATACAAACTATGTTAAAAGCCTTTTATGTCGCTTGTTCAAGTTATTAAAAATCTAATAAAGACTTTATGAATAAAAAAAAATAAAAAAAAACAGAATAAAAAAGTTTAACAAAAGAGTAAGTGAATTTATATAAAATGTGTTCAAAGTTATAAGAAAAAAGTTTTGGACGACGCCAACAACACGCGGTGTTCCCAAGCGGTCCCCCATCTAAGTACTAACCACGCCCGACGCTGCTTAATTTCGGTGATCGGACGAGAACCGATGTATTCAGCGTGGTATGGTCGTTGGCGAAAGTCGAGTGCTTAAGGAACAGCCTTAAAGCTGTAATCATAGAATATGGAACAGTGAATTTTTACGGAATTTGGCATATTATTGATATGCTTTAGGGGGGTGCATTGTTTGAAGTCTGACATTAATTTGGCCAGGAGGCAATTTCTTTGAAAATAATAATAATAAAATAACGGACGACGATAAGTTCAAAACAAGAATAGACGCAAATTGGAATATAGCAAAAGAAAATAAAAGGGAAAACACAACGTTAGCCACATAAAAATAAGATACAGAATGAAATGAAAAGACACTTCAGCCAAATCTTACCCGCCCCATAGTTCAACCACTACCCACGACGACACCATTAACCATGGACTTGGAGAATATCCAGAAAATGATACAAACTATGTTAAAAGCCTTTTATGTCGCTTGTTCAAGTTATTAAAAATCTAATAAAGACTTTATGAATAAAAAAAAATAAAAAAAAACAGAATAAAAAAGTTTAACAAAAGAGTAAGTGAATTTATATAAAATGTGTTCAAAGTTATAAGAAAAAAGTTTTGGACGACGCCAACAACACGCGGTGTTCCCAAGCGGTCCCCCATCTAAGTACTAACCACGCCCGACGCTGCTTAATTTCGGTGATCGGACGAGAACCGATGTATTCAGCGTGGTATGGTCGTTGGCGAAAGTCGAGTGGTTAAGGAACAGCCTTAAAGCTGTAATCATAGAATATGGAACAGTGCATTTTTACGGAATTTCGAATTTGGCATATTATTGATATGCTTTAGGGGGTGCATTGTTTGAAGTCTGACATCAATTTAGCCAAGAGACCATTTCTTTGAAAATAATAATAATAAAATAACGGACGACGATAAGTTTAAAACAAGAATAGACGCAAATTGAAATATAGCAAAAGAAAAAAAAGGGAAAACACAACGTTAGCCACAGAAAAAATAAGATACAGAATGAAAAATTTTAACAAAAGAGTAACTGAATTTATATATAATGTGTTCAAAATTATAAGAAAAAAGTTTTGGACGACGCCAACAACACGCGGTGTTCCCAAGCGGTCCCCCATCTAAGTACTAACCACGCCCGACGCTGCTTAATTTCGGTGATCGGACGAGAACCGATGTATTCAGCGTGGTATGGTCGTTGGCGAAAGTCGAGTGCTTAAGGAACAGCCTTAAAGCTGTAATCATAGAATATGGAACAGTGAATTTTTACGGAATTTCGAATTTGGCATATTATTGATATGCTTTAGGGGGGTGCATTGTTTGAAGTCTGACATTAATTTGGCCAGGAGGCAATTTCTTTGAAAATAATAATAATAAAATAACGGACGACGATAAGTTCAAAACAAGAATAGACGCAAATTGGAATATAGCAAAAGAAAATAAAAGGGAAAACACAACGTTAGCCACATAAAAATAAGATACAGAATGAAATGAAAAGACACTTCAGCCAAATCTTACCCGCCCCATAGTTCAACCACTACCCACGACGACACCATTAACCATGGACTTGGAGAATATCCAGAAAATGATACAAACTATGTTAAAAGCCTTTTATGTCGCTTGTTCAAGTTATTAAAAATCTAATAAAGACTTTATGAATAAAAAAAAAATAAAAAAAAACAGAATAAAAAAGTTTAACAAAAGAGTAAGTGAATTTATATAAAATGTGTTCAAAGTTATAAGAAAAAAGTTTTGGACGACGCCAACAACACGCGGTGTTCCCAAGCGGTCCCCCATCTAAGTACTAACCACGCCCGACGCTGCTTAATTTCGGTGATCGGACGAGAACCGATGTATTCAGCGTGGTATGGTCGTTGGCGAAAGTCGAGTGCTTAAGGAACAGCCTTAAAGCTGTAATCATAGAATATGGAACAGTGAATTTTTACGGAATTTGGCATATTATTGATATGCTTTAGGGGGGTGCATTGTTTGAAGTCTGACATTAATTTGGCCAGGAGGCAATTTCTTTGAAAATAATAATAATAAAATAACGGACGACGATAAGTTCAAAACAAGAATAGACGCAAATTGGAATATAGCAAAAGAAAATAAAAGGGAAAACACAACGTTAGCCACATAAAAATAAGATACAGAATGAAATGAAAAGACACTTCAGCCAAATCTTACCCGCCCCATAGTTCAACCACTACCCACGACGACACCATTAACCATGGACTTGGAGAATATCCAGAAAATGATACAAACTATGTTAAAAGCCTTTTATGTCGCTTGTTCAAGTTATTAAAAATCTAATAAAGACTTTATGAATAAAAAAAAATAAAAAAAAACAGAATAAAAAAGTTTAACAAAAGAGTAAGTGAATTTATATAAAATGTGTTCAAAGTTATAAGAAAAAAGTTTTGGACGACGCCAACAACACGCGGTGTTCCCAAGCGGTCCCCCATCTAAGTACTAACCACGCCCGACGCTGCTTAATTTCGGTGATCGGACGAGAACCGATGTATTCAGCGTGGTATGGTCGTTGGCGAAAGTCGAGTGGTTAAGGAACAGCCTTAAAGCTGTAATCATAGAATATGGAACAGTGAATTTTTACGGAATTTCGAATTTGGCATATTATTGATATGCTTTAGGGGGTGCATTGTTTGAAGTCTGACATCAATTTAGCCAAGAGACCATTTCTTTGAAAATAATAATAATAAAATAACGGACGACGATAAGTTTAAAACAAGAATAGACGCAAATTGAAATATAGCAAAAGAAAAAAAGGGAAAACACAACGTTAGCCACAGAAAAAATAAGATACAGAATGAAAAATTTTAACAAAAGAGTAACTGAATTTATATAAAATGTGTTCAAAATTATAAGAAAAAAGTTTTGGACGACGCCAACAACACGCGGTGTTCCCAAGCGGTCCCCCATCTAAGTACTAACCACGCCCGACGCTGCTTAATTTCGGTGATCGGACGAGAACCGATGTATTCAGCGTGGTATGGTCGTTGGCGAAAGTCGAGTGCTTAAGGAACAGCCTTAAAGCTGTAATCATAGAATATGGAACAGTGAATTTTTACGGAATTTGGCATATTATTGATATGCTTTAGGGGGGTGCATTGTTTGAAGTCTGACATTAATTTGGCCAGGAGGCAATTTCTTTGAAAATAATAATAATAAAATAACGGACGACGATAAGTTCAAAACAAGAATAGACGCAAATTGGAATATAGCAAAAGAAAATAAAAGGGAAAACACAACGTTAGCCACATAAAAATAAGATACAGAATGAAATGAAAAGACACTTCAGCCAAATCTTACCCGCCCCATAGTTCAACCACTACCCACGACGACACCATTAACCATGGACTTGGAGAATATCCAGAAAATGATACAAACTATGTTAAAAGCCTTTTATGTCGCTTGTTCAAGTTATTAAAAATCTAATAAAGACTTTATGAATAAAAAAAATAAAAAAAAACAGAATAAAAAAGTTTAACAAAAGAGTAAGTGAATTTATATAAAATGTGTTCAAAGTTATAAGAAAAAAGTTTTGGACGACGCCAACAACACGCGGTGTTCCCAAGCGGTCCCCCATCTAAGTACTAACCACGCCCGACGCTGCTTAATTTCGGTGATCGGACGAGAACCGATGTATTCAGCGTGGTATGGTCGTTGGCGAAAGTCGAGTGGTTAAGGAACAGCCTTAAAGCTGTAATCATAGAATATGGAACAGTGAATTTTTACGGAATTTCGAATTTGGCATATTATTGATATGCTTTAGGGGGTGCATTGTTTGAAGTCTGACATTAATTTGGCCAGGAGGCAATTTCTTTGAAAATAATAATAATAAAATAACGGACGACGATAAGTTCAAAACAAGAATAGACGCAAATTGGAATATAGCAAAAGAAAATAAAAGGGAAAACACAACGTTAGCCACATAAAAATAAGATACAGAATGAAATGAAAAGACACTTCAGCCAAATCTTACCCGCCCCATAGTTCAACCACTACCCACGACGACACCATTAACCATGGACTTGGAGAATATCCAGAAAATGATACAAACTATGTTAAAAGCCTTTTATGTCGCTTGTTCAAGTTATTAAAAATCTAATAAAGACTTTATGAATAAAAAAAAAATAAAAAAAAACAGAATAAAAAAGTTTAACAAAAGAGTAAGTGAATTTATATAAAATGTGTTCAAAGTTATAAGAAAAAAGTTTTGGACGACGCCAACAACACGCGGTGTTCCCAAGCGGTCCCCCATCTAAGTACTAACCACGCCCGACGCTGCTTAATTTCGGTGATCGGACGAGAACCGATGTATTCAGCGTGGTATGGTCGTTGGCGAAAGTCGAGTGCTTAAGGAACAGCCTTAAAGCTGTAATCATAGAATATGGAACAGTGAATTTTTACGGAATTTGGCATATTATTGATATGCTTTAGGGGGGTGCATTGTTTGAAGTCTGACATTAATTTGGCCAGGAGGCAATTTCTTTGAAAATAATAATAATAAAATAACGGACGACGATAAGTTCAAAACAAGAATAGACGCAAATTGGAATATAGCAAAAGAAAATAAAAGGGAAAACACAACGTTAGCCACATAAAAATAAGATACAGAATGAAATGAAAAGACACTTCAGCCAAATCTTACCCGCCCCATAGTTCAACCACTACCCACGACGACACCATTAACCATGGACTTGGAGAATATCCAGAAAATGATACAAACTATGTTAAAAGCCTTTTATGTCGCTTGTTCAAGTTATTAAAAATCTAATAAAGACTTTATGAATAAAAAAAAAATAAAAAAAAACAGAATAAAAAAGTTTAACAAAAGAGTAAGTGAATTTATATAAAATGTGTTCAAAGTTATAAGAAAAAAGTTTTGGACGACGCCAACAACACGCGGTGTTCCCAAGCGGTCCCCCATCTAAGTACTAACCACGCCCGACGCTGCTTAATTTCGGTGATCGGACGAGAACCGATGTATTCAGCGTGGTATGGTCGTTGGCGAAAGTCGAGTGGTTAAGGAACAGCCTTAAAGCTGTAATCATAGAATATGGAACAGTGAATTTTTACGGAATTTCGAATTTGGCATATTATTGATATGCTTTAGGGGGTGCATTGTTTGAAGTCTGACATCAATTTAGCCAAGAGACCATTTCTTTGAAAATAATAATAATAAAATAACGGACGACGATAAGTTTAAAACAAGAATAGACGCAAATTGAAATATAGCAAAAGAAAAAAAAGGGAAAACACAACGTTAGCCACAGAAAAAATAAGATACAGAATGAAAAATTTTAACAAAAGAGTAACTGAATTTATATAAAATGTGTTCGAAATTATAAGAAAAAAGTTTTGGACGACGCCAACAACACGCGGTGTTCCCAAGCGGTCCCCCATCTAAGTACTAACCACGCCCGACGCTGCTTAATTTCGGTGATCGGACGAGAACCGATGTATTCAGCGTGGTATGGTCGTTGGCGAAAGTCGAGTGCTTAAGGAACAGCCTTAAAGCTGTAATCATAGAATATGGAACAGTGAATTTTTGCGGAATTTGGCATATTATTGATATGCTTTAGGGGGGTGCATTGTTTGAAGTCTGACATTAATTTGGCCAGGAGGCAATTTCTTTGAAAATAATAATAATAAAATAACGGACGACGATAAGTTCAAAACAAGAATAGACGCAAATTGGAATATAGCAAAAGAAAACACAACGTTAGCCACATAAAAATAAGATACAGAATGAAATGAAAAGACACTTCAGCCAAATCTTACCCGCCCCATAGTTCAACCACTACCCACGACGACACCATTAACCATGGACTTGGAGAATATCCAGAAAATGATACAAACTATGTTAAAAGCCTTTTATGTCGCTTGTTCAAGTTATTAAAAATCTAATAAAGACTTTATGAATAAAAAAAAAATAAAAAAAAACAGAATAAAAAAGTTTAACAAAAGAGTAAGTGAATTTATATAAAATGTGTTCAAAGTTATAAGAAAAAAGTTTTGGACGACGCCAACAACACGCGGTGTTCCCAAGCGGTCCCCCATCTAAGTACTAACCACGCCCGACGCTGCTTAATTTCGGTGATCGGACGAGAACCGATGTATTCAGCGTGGTATGGTCGTTGGCGAAAGTCGAGTGGTTAAGGAACAGCCTTAAAGCTGTAATCATAGAATATGGAACAGTGAATTTTTACGGAATTTCGAATTTGGCATATTATTGATATGCTTTAGGGGGTGCATTGTTTGAAGTCTGACATCAATTTAGCCAAGAGACCATTTCTTTGAAAATAATAATAATAAAATAACGGACGACGATAAGTTTAAAACAAGAATAGACGCAAATTGAAATATAGCAAAAGAAAAAAAAGGGAAAACACAACGTTAGCCACAGAAAAAATAAGATACAGAATGAAAAATTTTAACAAAAGAGTAACTGAATTTATATATAATGTGTTCAAAATTATAAGAAAAAAGTTTTGGACGACGCCAACAACACGCGGTGTTCCCAAGCGGTCCCCCATCTAAGTACTAACCACGCCCGACACGCTGCTTAATTTCGGTGATCGGACGAGAACCGATGTATTCAGCGTGGTATGGTCGTTGCCGAAAGTCGAGTGCTTAAGGAACAGCCTTAAAGCTGTAATCATAGAATATGGAACAGTGAATTTTTACGGAATTTGGCATATTATTGATATGCTTTAGGGGGGTGCATTGTTTGAAGTCTGACATTAATTTGGCCAGGAGGTAATTTCTTTGAAAATAATAATAATAAAATAACGGACGACGATAAGTTCAAAACAAGAATAGACGCAAATTGGAATATAGCAAAAGAAAATAAAAGGGAAAACACAACGTTAGCCACATAAAAATAAGATACAGAATGAAATGAAAATACACTTCAGCCAAATCTTACCCGCCCCATAGTTCAACCACTACCCACGACGACACCATTAACCATGGACTTGGAGAATATCCAGAAAATGATACAAACTATGTTAAAAGCCTTTTATGTCGCTTGTTCAAGTTATTAAAAATCTAATAAAGACTTTATGAATAAAAAAAAAATAAAAAAAAACAGAATAAAAAAGTTTAACAAAAGAGTAAGTGAATTTATATAAAATGTGTTCAAAGTTATAAGAAAAAAGTTTTGGACGACGCCAACAACACGCGGTGTTCCCAAGCGGTCCCCCATCTAAGTACTAACCACGCCCGACGCTGCTTAATTTCGGTGATCGGACGAGAACCGATGTATTCAGCGTGGTATGGTCGTTGGCGAAAGTCGAGTGGTTAAGGAACAGCCTTAAAGCTGTAATCATAGAATATGGAACAGTGAATTTTTACGGAATTTCGAATTTGGCATATTATTGATATGCTTTAGGGGGTGCATTGTTTGAAGTCTGACATCAATTTAGCCAAGAGACCATTTCTTTGAAAATAATAATAATAAAATAACGGACGACGATAAGTTTAAAACAAGAATAGACGCAAATTGAAATATAGCAAAAGAAAAAAAGGGAAAACACAACGTTAGCCACAGAAAAAATAAGATACAGAATGAAAAATTTTAACAAAAGAGTAACTGAATTTATATATAATGTGTTCAAAATTATAAGAAAAAAGTTTTGGACGACGCCAACAACACGCGGTGTTCCCAAGCGGTCCCCCATCTAAGTACTAACCACGCCCGACGCTGCTTAATTTCGGTGATCGGACGAGAACCGATGTATTCAGCGTGGTATGGTCGTTGCCGAAAGTCGAGTGCTTAAGGAACAGCCTTAAAGCTGTAATCATAGAATATGGAACAGTGCATTTTTACGGAATTTGGCATATTATTGATATGCTTTAGGGGGGTGCATTGTTTGAAGTCTGACATCAATTTAGCCAAGAGACCATTTCTTTGAAAATAATAATAATAAAATAACGGACGACGATAAGTTTAAAACAAGAATAGACGCAAATTGAAATATAGCAAAAGAAAAAAAAGGGAAAACACAACGTTAGCCACAGTAAAAATAAGATACAGAATGAAAAATTTTAACAAAAGAGTAACTGAATTTATATATAATGTGTTCAAAATTATAAGAAAAAAGTTTTGGACGACGCCAACAACACGCGGTGTTCCCAAGCGGTCCCCCATCTAAGTACTAACCACGCCCGACGCTGCTTAATTTCGGTGATCGGACGAGAACCGATGTATTCAGCGTGGTATGGTCGTTGGCGAAAGTCGAGTGCTTAAGGAACAGCCTTAAAGCTGTAATCATAGAATATGGAACAGTGAATTTTTACGGAATTTGGCATATTATTGATATGCTTTAGGGGGGTGCATTGTTTGAAGTCTGACATTAATTTGGCCAGGAGGCAATTTCTTTGAAAATAATAATAATAAAATAACGGACGACGATAAGTTCAAAACAAGAATAGACGCAAATTGGAATATAGCAAAAAAAAATAAAAGGGAAAACACAACGTTAGCCACATAAAAATAAGATACAGAATGAAATGAAAAGACACTTCAGCCAAATCTTACCCGCCCCATAGTTCAACCACTACCCGCGACGACACCAGTAACCATGGACTTGGAGAATATCCAGAAAATGATACAAACTATGTTAAAAGTCTTTTATGTCGCTTGTTCAAGTTATTAAAAATCTAATAAAGACATTATGAATAAAAAAAAAACAGAATAAAAAAGTTTAACAAAAGAGTAAGTGAATTTATATAAAATGTGTTCAAAGTTATAAGAAAAAAGTTTTGGACGACGCCAACAACACGCGGTGTTCCCAAGCGGTCCCCCATCTAAGTACTAACCACGCCCGACGCTGCTTAATTTCGGTGATCGGACGAGAACCGATGTATTCAGCGTGGTATGGTCGTTGGCGAAAGTCGAGTGGTTAAGGAACAGCCTTAAAGCTGTAATCATAGAATATGGAACAGTGCATTTTTACGGAATTTCGAATTTGGCATATTATTGATATGCTTTAGGGGGTGCATTGTTTGAAGTCTGACATCAATTTAGCCAAGAGACCATTTCTTTGAAAATAATAATAATAAAATAACGGACGACGATAAGTTTAAAACAAGAATAGACGCAAATTGAAATATAGCAGAAGAAAAAAAAGGGAAAACACAACGTTAGCCACAGAAAAAATAAGATACAGAATGAAAAATTTTAACAAAAGAGTAACTGAATTTATATATAATGTGTTCAAAATTATAAGAAAAAAGTTTTGGACGACGCCAACAACACGCGGTGTTCCCAAGCGGTCCCCCATCTAAGTACTAACCACGCCCGACGCTGCTTAATTTCGGTGATCGGACGAGAACCGATGTATTCAGCGTGGTATGGTCGTTGGCGAAAGTCGAGTGGTTAAGGAACAGCCTTAAAGCTGTAATCATAGAATATGGAACAGTGAATTTTTACGGAATTTCGAATTTGGCATATTATTGATATGCTTTAGGGGGTGCATTGTTTGAAGTCTGACATCAATTTAGCCAAGAGACCATTTCTTTGAAAATAATAATAATAAAATAACGGACGACGATAAGTTTAAAACAAGAATAGACGCAAATTGAAATATAGCAGAAGAAAAAAAAGGGAAAACACAACGTTAGCCACAGAAAAAATAAGATACAGAATGAGAAATTTTAACAAAAGAGTAACTGAATTTATATATAATGTGTTCAAAATTATAAGAAAAAAGTTTTGGACGACGCCAACAACACGCGGTGTTCCCAAGCGGTCCCCCATCTAAGTACTAACCACGCCCGACGCTGCTTAATTTCGGTGATCGGACGAGAACCGATGTATTCAGCGTGGTATGGTCGTTGGCGAAAGTCGAGTGGTTAAGGAACAGCCTTAAAGCTGTAATCATAGAATATGGAACAGTGAATTTTTACGGAATTTCGAATTTGGCATATTATTGATATGCTTTAGGGGGGTGCATTGTTTAAAGTCTGACATTAATTTGGCCAGGAGGCAATTTCTTTGAAAATAATAATAATAAAATAACGGACGACGATAAGTTCAAAACAAGAATAGACGCAAATTGGAATATAGCAAAAAAAAATAAAAGGGAAAACACAACGTTAGCCACATAAAAATAAGATACAGAATGAAATGAAAAGACACTTCAGCCAAATCTTACCCGCCCCATAGTTCAACCACTACCCACGACGACACCATTAACCATGGACTTGGAGAATATCCAGAAAATGATACAAACTATGTTAAAAGCCTTTTATGTCGCTTGTTCAAGTTATTAAAAATCTAATAAAGACTTTATGAATAAAAAAAAAATAAAAAAAAAACAGAATAAAAAAGTTTAACAAAAGAGTAAGTGAATTTATATATAATGTGTTCAAAATTATAAGAAAAAAGTTTTGGACGACGCCAACAACACGCGGTGTTCCCAAGCGGTCCCCCATCTAAGTACTAACCACGCCCGACGCTGCTTAATTTCGGTGATCGGACGAGAACCGATGTATTCAGCGTGGTATGGTCGTTGGCGAAAGTCGAGTGCTTAAGGAACAGTGTGAAAGCTATAATCATAAAATAATAAAGTGTGAATTTTTGCGGCAACTTGCATTTAACATTTGACAATTTTATGACATTCTTTAGGTGTATCGTTTCTCTGTCAACATACACGTGTGGATGATAACGAAGCGAAAAACAAAAATAGAAGCAAATATGAGTATAAAAAAAGGGAAAACGGAAAGTGTGACACAGAAAACTAACATACAGAATGAACAAGTTTAACAACAGATAAATAACTGAACTTAAATAAAATGTGTTCTATAAAAGTTATAAGAAACACGAGTAAGAAAGTTGCAGTCGGACGTAATCGACTGCGAAATGCTCGTTCACAGTACACAGTAGTAATTATTATTATTTTGAAAAAATATAGAATTTATATATTTTGTAGGGGTGGGGGTGGGCGTGGCCAACACTTTTCTCCTTGTATCGATTTTTTCGATTTGCGGGTGCGAGAGTGGGCGTGGCCGGGATAATTTTTTTTTTACCAATCTTTAAAGGGCGTGGCCAGTTTTCCACCGCTAAAACTGTGGGAGATGTAGTCTTTCGCGATTCGTAGGGGTTTGGCCGGGATATCAAGCTCAATCTTTGGAAGAGGTCACCAGCAATCTATATAGAACATTTTTTTTTAAAATAATTTTCTGTTTTCAGTTTTTAATTTATTAGATATATTAGAGCTTTTCCTTATTCAGTTTATATGACGCGGATACACACGAGTATATATTCTAAATTCCAAGTCTCCAGCTTCAATAACATCGAAAAACATTGCGTCCCTACGAACAGACGGACGGCAGCAAGACGGACATTGCACAAACAAAATATGTATATTTTTTTTTTACTTTGTGAAGAAATATATAAATAGAGTTTAGATTATTTGTAATCTACCTAGCTTGATGAATATCGTTGTGTTGGCAGCAGTCAAATAATCTATTAATCTAAAGTTGGAGATTTTATTAGCGTCAATAGGGTCGCATCAAATTGCGTGTATACGGCGGAAAATGTGCAAAAACAGTAAACACTTTTATTATTGTGAACCGAGTATAAAGATTACGTACACATACACTGGAATGTAAAATATATTTCTATCGTGTCTTCTAAAAATACAATTATGAAAATTTAAAATTGTGCTTTATTAAATTGTAATTTATTTATATACAATAGTACAGGGTTTATTTTCAATAATATCAGTTTTTTAGCTCCACAATACGCTAAAAAACTATGCAATCAGATAAAAGTTTTTACATTCGCTACAGTAAATTGTAAATGCTATATACTTGCAATTGCATATAGGTATTAATTTATTTGCACTTTACACTTTAAGGTCAACTTTTAGAAAGCTAAATTAAAAGAAATTGAATAAAAACAAGTCAAATAGATTTAAACTTAAAAATAAAAAAGTATGTGCATCAAGGCTGTAAACTGAAGAGCGAAAGTTGAAAGTTGCAAGAATAGAGATAACTTTTAAGCGCAGTTTTTAGGCCGTTGTCTTGGTATCATCCATATGAAATGTATCGTTCTTCTCCTTAGCAAATGTTATAATTTGGTTTAAACTTTCGCCCAACTCCTCCATTACCTCACGCTCCGTATCCTCTATTGGTAAATTTTGCTTTTCATGCATAACAACGCGTGATATCATGCACATTATCGTCGCCTCTATCACATCGTCTGTCAGATAGACATTTGAGCGATTGTCCTGCAGATTTGTTCCGTTAACTTCTTTAATTTTATTTGCTTGCAATTTAACATCGGCAAGGCTATCCATTGAGTCCATATCAACATCAGGACGATCCTCCATATTTCGACATCCTAGAGTTTTTAAAAGAAATTATTAGGACTGTTTATTTCACAACATTTTTAAATTTCTCTAATTTTTTGATAAAGAAGATTTACTCAGTCCATTTTCTTTTAATACAAACTAGTTTTATACTTTGAGGTATATTATGTCTTCAGATTTAAAATAATATATCTCTATTCTTCTATTAGATCTTGGCTAGATATAAATTCTGTTTTTTATATACGTACCTACGCATTTACACATGGCGGAGCAGGGTATTTTGGCCTCGTAGCACTCGCAGTAGTTTTTCAGGCACCCGGACCGCTTGCAATTACACCCCTTATTGTGTAACCGCATGTCACCGGAATTGGGCGCAGTAATTTTGGGTCTATAAGAGGTGGAGTAATAAAGAAAATTAAATACAGCCTTACTTTGGTTTTTATTGTCAGGGAACTCACTTAAATGCGCTGGGATTGCGCTCCAAGCAGCTGCGAATGGCCCGCTCTCGCTTAACCTCATAGTCCAGGTTGTTGAAGCAATCTTTGCATGTGCAATCCTGACAAAATTCACCGTTGGCAAAACAGTCACAGTACAGTTTTAGGCATTGAGATTTGCTGCAGTTGCAGTGTTTTCGTCTAGATCCGCCTAGTGCATCAAGTGCCGCAGTTGCTGCAGGCACCGGCGTTGGTGGCGGCTTAAGTATGTCAAACAGTGGCTTGGGCGGAACAGCCACTTTATTGACCTGCGCTGATGAAGGTTGTATTTGTTGCTGCTGTTGTGTATTTGATTGTGATGACTCCTTCTGCTGCTGCTGTTTCTGTAGCTGTTGCTGTCGAAGCTTGGCCTGCGCAACAAATTGTTTCTGCTGATGCAATTTCATTTGCTTAAGGCGCAGCTGTTGCGGTGTGAGCGTGCCTGAATGGCGCAGCTTTGAGTTGGCTAGCGTATAGCCGCGTCGCATTGTCGTGTTAAAGACTGTGCGTGGCTTTCCTTCGCCACCTTTGTTACATATCATATACTTAATGTTATTTGCATCACTTTTTGTAACCAGATTGTAGACCTTTCGGGTGATATTGGTACTGCCGGTCATATTGGCGCCCTGCACCGTGACGCGCTGCACCTGCGGTGTCCGCGTTCCTATCACCTTTTGCATTTGTTTCTGTGACGCTGGGGTTGTTGTCATCGACGTCGCTGACATCGTGGTCGACGATGCCGTCGACGTGTTCGGCATTGCAATAACATAACGTGCTTTCTTTGCCTCTGGTCCTCCGGCATCGCTGATGCCATCGTTAGTCAGATGCTTTATTTTCACATTGATATCGGATAGCCGGTGCTTGCGTGTGGCGTCCAAGCCGCTATTGCTGCCGGGGGTCTTAGCATGAGCTGTGCCGGTTGTCGCGCCAGGTGCTCGCTATAAGGACAAAAGAAAATTATGTTCTTTACGTATCTACCGAAATACCAAACACCTAAACTATAAGTTCAAAATATTTTGTTTACAAATGAACTAAATATGGGCATCATTATGGCACACGTCATATGTTAATATGAAAAACATAAACTAAATGTTACTTTTACTAAAATAAACTATAATCAGCGTAAAACTTGCAAATACTGAATACTTCGATTTCAGTAGAATTAAATCACAAGCAGAAATATGGATATTTTTTTTTAAATATTCTTTTAACCCTGTTGTGATCTCAATTTTAAATTAAAGGAATAATACAAAAATATGTATCTCTTTTAATTTACTTATTTAATTAACTGTACAACCAATATCATTTATTTATGAACATAATCTGTGCTCCGAAATTTTTTAATACGGATTCCAAATAGCGCGTCGTCAGAAATAAAGGTTGTTTTTAGTGTAAAAAAAAAGGATGACGTTCCAGGGTTAAGCACTTAACATAATGGTTTTTAAGTAAAAGTATATACTCTTATTACAATTTTATTGATTATTTTTACTTACCCTAGGCACCAACGTTTGCATGGATGGTAGCGGCACAATGCTACCGCCCATTGTTTTCATTACGATCTTGCTGGTATTGCTTACAGATACAGTTGAATTGTTGTTGTTGCTATTGGCGTTATTACTGCTCGTACGTGGACGTCCGAGTGAAACTTTTTGTGGACTAGTGGTCGATTCATTGTTGGCCAATACACGCACATACTTTACCCCGCTTTTTCCTGGTAGTTGAATCGCATGCAAGCCGCTGGGCGTGGCGGTCGTAGTTGCACTAGTTACGGTGCTAGCGCTTGGCTTCGGCGACAGTTTTATAATGTTTTTGGTGGGTACAACAATTTGTTTGCCTGTAGAGCTTTGTACCAGCATTTTACCCGTTGGTATTGTTGAAGCTGTTGTTGTTGCTGATGATACGCTGCTGCTGCTGTTGCTAGTTGTTGTGCTGACGCCGCTTGAATTATTGATGACAGGCCTAAGCGATGCTCCCGCCGGCAGCTGCTTCAACGGTCCTTTTATGATCACTTGTGCAGCAGGCTTATTAATCAACTTATTGGCATTGTTTAAAATAGCCGTTGATGTTGATGGTGTGGTACTAACTGAGGTCCTAACAGTTACCGTTGTTGGCTTAGCATTTAAAACCACGGAAGGAGCTCCTTGATTAAGTTTAATAAGCTTGCCATCGGCGGTGCGCACTACTTGTATGGGCATTTTAGCTGTCATCGGGACAGATGCAGACTCTGCTGATTGCGGACTTTTAACCAAGGTAGTTGACTGTCCAGCCGTTGTTGTTATTGTTGCAATGGGGCTTGTTGTTGATGTTGGCTTAGAGGCGACTATGGCCGTTAAGCCTCTGACTGCTACTGGCGAGCTCGCCGCGACGTTCTTAACTGGACCCGTGCCACTTTGGGTCACGCCTTTGGAAAGAATAGTTTGTCGTATGTTGGCGCCGCTAGTTGATGTTTGGCTAACTAAACGAGAAGTTGTCGCACTCACTGGCCCCTTGGCGGCTGTACCACCTGTTACGGGCAATGACTTATGCAGAAAGAGCACCTTACCATCAGTTGTTTTAATTTGGGCCATTGTTAAGCCGCTGATATTCTTCGTCGTGGCTGGCAGTGATGAACCTGTTGGTGCTGCTACTGTGGTGCTGCCAATTCTAACGGATGCATTGCTAAAAGCATTAAGGGGTTTTGTCTGAACTTTGTTAAGAACTTTAACGTCCGTCGGTTCCGCCGTTTTCGTTGGAGTTGTTACTACTTTAACAGGTCCGCCTAGTATATTTTTTAAGGCCGTGCCCATAGGCATCGGTGCCTTCAAACGTTTGTTCTCTAATATCCGCACAATTGGCGCCTTTTTTGGTCCCAGTGTATTCAGCATTTCGCTTGCTGAGGTTGACGAATATTTTTTTCCCACACATCCATCTTCGTCATCTTGATCAACATCACCATCGTTGTCAACAGAATCCAAATGTTGCTCTTTGGACGTTGCTGGTGACTCCAGCAAGTCGGAAAAGGGAAGTTCAGCCGATGGCGTGGTATCACCTAGTTCGTCTGCGGATGATAAACAATTTAAATGAATATGATATCACTTTTTATATGTACAATCAATATGCGAATATACCCGTAAGTTCTGGCAAACGGTAAGCAAACATTTTTGCGAAAATCTACTTTTTTCAATTCAATTTCAAAATGTTCTATCAGGCATATCAGCTGCGTAGCGGTTGGAATTACGCGTTAACCGACACTGGTCGCCTTGGCACCAGTGATGTTATTAGCTATTATCGATAGTTGATTTAAAAGACACGTAATTAAGTGATCTTCAAAAACCTCTCAACAACTACTTAAGATATAAACAGCGTGTGCATGGAATTATAATATTTAATAAGTTTCAACAGATCTGAGTAACAGGGAACCACAATATAAATATCGATACCGATAGCTTATCCCTTATATAAAAGAGAACAAACCAACGACTGAATGACTGGTAACACTGTTCCGCTCAGCGATTTAATTTTTTTTGTATATTTATTGATTTATTGGTTTTGAACGCAATATGTATAAAATGATTTTAAATTAAAAATATTTTTTATTTACGACTGAGTTTAGAAAAAAATCTAACAAATACAGAGTTATTACTTTTTGGCGGCCACTTTTTTCTCACGGGCCTTTTTGCCCTCCGTTAGTTCAGAACGCTGACTTTCTGTCAGTGCAGGCATCACATTTGTAACAACGCCCGTGCCCAAAGTTAGGTTTCCGTCACGAAGCGTAAAACGCTGACCCTGCTCCAAGACCATAGGACGTATTAGACGCAATATTAGTTTAGTGTCCTCGCCGGGCATGACCATATCTTTGTCCGGAATTTGCACTTGTACAGCGCAATCCCAGGTGCGGGAAAACATCTGCAGCTGAATGAACGACATAAAGGGCTTGGTGCGACCACCTTCGTCCTTGGACAGTATGTAAACTTGCGCCTCCAACTGATCTAGTGCTTTGACGCTGCCCGGCTTGCACATAACCATTCCGCGTTTAATATCGTCACGTTTAACTCCACGCACCAACGCACCCAGCTGATCGCCAGCTTGTGCCTCCTCAAGGATCTGATGGAACATCTCCACGCCGGTGACGGTCGACTTCAGTACCTTATTGTAGCCGACAAACTCGCATTCCATTCCCTTCTTTACTACACCGCGTTCTAGACGACCCGTAACGACAGTACCACGACCAGGAATAGAATACACATTTTCTACAGGCAACAGGAAGGGTTTGTCCAACTCTCGCACTGGTGTGGGAATAAAACTATCTACCTCTTTAAGCAATTGAAGTATAGCCTCGGAGCCAATTTCAGGATTCTTGTCCTCTAGAGCGCACAATGCTGAACCCTTTACTACAGGAATTTTATCGCCATCATACCCCATTTCGGTAAGTAGTTCACGTATCTCCATCTCGACTAAATCCACCATCTCCTGGTCGGCAGCATCGACCTTGTTGATGAACACCACAATATGATCAATACCAATTTGTTTAGCCAGTAACATATGCTCGCGCGTCTGAGGCATAGCACCATCGGTGGCTGCCACTACTAAAATAGCGCCATCCATTTGTGCAGTGCCAGTGATCATATTCTTAATGTAATCAGCATGACCGGGGCAATCTGTGTGGCCGTAGTGACGAGACTCCGTCTGGTACTCAACGTGTGCCACATTAATGGTTATGCCACGGGCTTTTTCCTCAGGTGCATTGTCAATCTCATTGTATTTTTTGCTCTCCGCCAGTTTCTTGTCCGCTAGCACTTTCGTTATAGCCGCTGTCAGTGTGGTCTTGCCATGATCTACATGGCCAATAGTGCCCACATTACAATGAGGCTTGGTGCGCTCAAACACCTTTTTTTCATTTGCGTAATGGCGCACGATTTGCTGCAGATTACCCGTTGTAGCGGGGAGACAATTACCATGCTGGCAATTCTTGGTCAATGCTGCACTGGTGGCCAGGCGTGGACGTGCCACACTGCGCATCAATCTCGCCGTGCTCAAGGTACGCCGGCTACAGCGTATCGCAACTCCTGTCCGGCAGACGGCAGATGCAAGTGCTTGCGACATATTTTTGGTTAATATTTGCAATTTCCTATTAAGTTTTGATTGTAAATGGTTTGAATGGCACAACTTTTGGTATAAGCATTAAATAACTTACAAACGAGTTTAAACGGCAATGTTATTTTTGTAACTTTATTAATAACTAGGTGGAATTATAGAAAATTGCGTAAACCTCAAAATGTGCTGCTTGTCGGCTCTGCCAGATCGAGTCAGTGCAGTGTTGCCACTTAAAAATACAATTTATAGCTCTACTAAAATTGTGCGAAGTGGCAAGTTTGTTTACGTTATGTAGTGAAATTTAAAATGCGCCCTTTTTATAAAAGTACAATAATCGGGGTGCACACAATGTAAGCAAAACAAAATTAAAATACAAAAATGTTAAGTTTTCAAATAAAACTTTAGGCATTAGTCATATTTCAAGCATGTGTCCCCACAGACTGTACCTGTGTAGCCAGCAAGAAACACACACAGTAAGACCTAAGCACAATGTTGCCAGATGCCAGAATAATTTTGTGATGTTTCACTATTGAAAAGCACACAGCATTGTATTGTAACAAATAATTTACTGTTGCACCCGAAGGTGGTACGTTTATTATGCACGGTTATTGGCTGACCTTGATTTAAATAATAGAAATAATCGGCTGCAAATGTGGCGTGTGCGTGGAATTTTACTTTAGGTCGTCAACATTTGCGCGCCAGTATATGTATGTACATATATCGGCCGCTTGCTCAACTGACGTACACGCGTGTAATGAAGCGACCGCAGAGGTTGAAAATTCAATTTAAATTACGAAAAATACTTCGAAAGGGACTTGGCCACTTACCAGCTCCAGAGCTCACAGTGGTCTCCATCGTTCTATTTCAGTTTAAAAGAAATAATCCTTAAAGGATTTGTTGTGTTTGTTTTGATTGTGTGTGCGCGCACAACTCAAAACAAAAAATCTTATGGCTGCTTTTCCTGTGTGCACGAACAGCAGTTACGGCAGCAAAGTTCAATACCGTTTAAGTGCGAACACTGCACGCATATGAAAATTGATCATTCACTTTATCAACACCTTCACTAAGTATCCGCACGTTGCTTGCACTTTTAATACCTTCCGAAAAAGCATTCAAAATTGAATTTAAATGACAAAAATCACAACTGCATGTTCGCGATGAGGTTACAGTTGTTTATCTGTAGCCCATACACACGGTTGTACGGCGACACAACGTAACATTTTGATCTGCTGTTAGTTAACAGAGTGCAAAAAATATATGGCAAAATGCCGTTACTCGTTATTGGGCTTAACGAAAAATAAATCGAATTTTATTTTTGATAAACCTCATTTTAAACTGGTGTGCATAACATATTAAGTATTAAAATTGGTTTTAGTAGATGATTAGTTTGGAAAAAGGTAATGATTTTTTTTTTGGTTTAGTAAATTCATAACAGAATGATAACAGTACCATCAGAGCACAGTATATTTATGAACCACAAGTTCAATTACAACGCATAATATTGAACTGAATGTATTCACATTATTTGAACGGAGGAATGGTGGGCATCAACATTTATACTTTAATTTTATCCAGACTTTTTTGTGTACATACTTCTTTTTTAATTTGGTTTAAACCCTGATTTTATTTTGCATGACAATTTATGGCTCAAATTTATGTCAAAATATGACCCAAATGTATCCCAATCTCTTCCATATAGCAAAACCAAAAAAATGTCCATGTGGACTCCTAAAACTACTGAAATTTTCATTACCACAATTAAACATTTTTATTGACTTCCATGCGACTTGTTATTCATGTTAAATAGGAATCTAGATACTTTGCGATCGTTTATATTCCGCTGTTTCATTTTCCATTTCAAGTTTCCACTATCAAAACTTAGACAAATCACAACCGATTTCCAATTAATTAAAATATTTAATGTTTGATGCAAATAAGTACGTTTGCAATATAGCGTCATCCTTGAAAAAAAATACATTTTCATGATTTGTTTTGTTTTTGAATCTAGCTTGTTTATTCACCAACAACTTCAGTTACATATGTGTTTCGTGTATTTATTTTTTAGTAAGAGTACAATTACCAGTATGTTTAACTTGACGCAATTTTGATTGTGTATTTTATCTTGCGTAGCAGATTACAATTTAATTCTTAAGCGTTTGTCAAATGACATATGGATTGCATAGTTTAGTTTGGATTTTGTAGGTTGATAACGTAATATAATTAAGAGTATTATTTTGGTCATATATGTATATATAACTTCCTACATTGCTATCCTTTTAGAAATATTTTCTCCAAATAATCTTAAGACATGACATGGCTTTACATGATTACACATTTTTTATTTAATTTTTTTATTGTTGTTATATTTATAGACAACTTGATTTTTATTTTTAAGGAATTCTATATATAATTAATAAATATATTAGTGTAACTATATATATATATATATATTGAATGTTACAGTTTTGACTAATATGCTCGCACTAAGCTATAAGAATTTTAAATGTTACTAGCTGTATTTTAATATTTGAGAGAGAGAGTATGTGTGTGCAGTTACTGTAATAGCAAATACTTAGATTAATTCTTATGGTAGTAAATATTCCGTTAAATATGCTTTTATACTGTGCACAAAACGTATGATATTGTTGTAGTTATATGTTACTTGTATTATAGTTTGTTTGACCCCATACCAGCTTTTTTGTGTGATGCAATATTTATATTATTTAACGACATCAAATTGTTTAATTTGTATTTATATATTTTAGGGCATATATATTTATGTTAATACTATATTGTCTAATTCACAAGTATATATAGATTGCTAGACCATGTTTACACGTTTATAAGCTGGCTTTAACATGCACAACAACATATAAAAACTGAACAAAACGTTTGTATAATAAAATATTTATGTAACTTTTTAAGAGAACGGTTGTTTGTTACCCTGCACAATGCTTTTGTACTTCATAATTTTTTAGTATATTGGGGAATTCATAATATTCATAATATAGTTTAGTGCATGATTGCATTTTGCAATTCTTTATAAGCGTTTAGAGTTACAACAAATATTCTAAGCGTTACATATGTATGTAAGTTGTGGTATTTTATATATTTATATATTTTAATTGGTAGTTATAAACATTAAATCAGAAATGATAATCAGCAAGTATTTCAGCTTTGCGTATCTACAATATAAAATGTAACCTCATTGTAAACCTGCGATTAAATAATAAATGTTTGCTTTCAACCTCTTTCTCAACAGATTAACTTAAACAGAGTAATTTCCACTAGACTTGTATGGAAGCTTAAACTTATTATGCGCGCAAAAATGTTCACTCTTAATGCCTCGTGGATGGCGCTGTGGTTGATTTAAAAATTGGGATTTTACGTAGCCTTTATTGAGGCTTACAACGCTTAGAGAAACTTGCAGCCATTCAAGTAACTCGCGTGAGTATCCCTAGTGATCTAAATGATCAGAATTTGAATTATTCGGAAAGGATTGTACCATTTGTACGCGCATTTTGGTTTGTATTAGGAATAACAATCGAATATATGTATAAATAACATTTTATATAGTAAGCCCTATAAGTAGTTCCCTTATTGCGTCAGATATCTTGCGTATGTTAGTAACGTTTATATATTTATATGCATATGTTCTAGTATAGTATTTATTTATCTAAAGAATAAACAATTATTTACTCTTAGCAAAATTTAATATTACTGTCGTTTAAATTGATTTGCTTAAAGAAGGCTGGTTTCCGACAACCAAATTGCTGCACAATTGTTTCGTCCTATTGCTGATAGAGTTTTAATGTGCGCCCCAAAAAGCCGAATTGGTAAATACCTTAAATGAAATCCTTGGGCTCTACGGTTAAACAAAGTCGTCATTGACAAAATTTTCTTTTTGGACACGTAAAATATATTCGAAAAAAAAATCTAGATGAGCGCAATATTTTGCACCACTTTGGCCTAAGTCCTCGAAAAGCACCAAATTTCTTATGTAAAATGAGTCGCGGTCAGTGTAAGTATATTTGACAATCTGTATTATTACAATGAACCAATTTCCAAGGCCTTCTTATTGACAGATGCTTCTACTAGCACTTACACACGCCGCCAGTATACGGATGTCTTTTATAACGACCCATTCAAAATTCAATCGTATAACTTTCGTTACGCTGATCGCCCTGTATACCAAGTTCAGCACTACCAGCGACCCCAGGCCCAGCCCCAGCCCCAGCCCCAGCCGCAATCGAAGCCGACCACCTTTGAGACCTACTACCGTAATCCCAAGTTTATTGCCAAGAATGAGGCAATCGCACCAGCTCCAGTTGAGCACAGACGTCGGACGTTTCTGCATGATTTTAAATGCATTTCTACGTCGCCGAACAAAGTAACTAATGCAAGGGGGTCAGCTGAAGTGCGTAGGGAAACAACACAGCTTCGCCGCCAGCCAGCTGGCAGTCCACCTATTGTGGCCCCGAATTTACCACTGTTGAGCACCTGCTGCAATCGAGCCGAGTATCAGACGATGCGGCGAGGTCAAAGCGTCACCACTCTCAGACAGGACATCGCCAGCTCGAACGTTGCCCGTAGAGGTAGCCGAAGTGCCTCCGTCAGCACTTTCAAGGAGCCTGAAAGGAACTGCTCCACGTCTACTTTTAGGCTGACTCCGCAGCGCAGCGCCAGCAGTTGCAGCGGCTGTGCGATCAACATTAATATAAATGGACTGGAATCTGAGGCAGAGCTCGAGAAGAGTTTGAGGATCAAAATTAACACGGATGCCTGTCTATTCAACAATACGGACAAATGTAATGTGCATAAGTCCCGCGCAACGCAGCTTGGCAGCTCGGAAAGCTTTGTGATTGACAAGCGGCTGTCCAAGTTCAGTCTGCCTGAGGCCCAGACTCCAAATTGGATGCGGAAAGGCAGCTGTGAACGCGATCTATTGATAGCCAAACGACAGCAGGTAAGATCAGAGCGACAGCGTATAGAACAGGTGTGTCAGGAAGAGCTGCAGAAGGAACAGCAGAGAATGCGGCAGCGTGAACAGGAACGCGAGCATTTCAGACAATTGGAAAGACAGCGGGATCGTGACAGATTGCTGGAGCTAGAGGCGGAACGGGAAAGACATAGGCTGCGTGAGCTAGAGCGCGAAACCCAGAGGAAACGAGAGATCGACCGGGCGTATCGCTATCAGGATCAGCTGCGTTGCGACAGGGAGCACCGTTTGCCAATGCGCGCCATGTCTATGCCAACATCGGTGGCGGCGCCTGTGATTATGACGTCACATTTGTACAGACCCGCTTCCACGGATCGACTGCCGGGCATGGTGCCCTGCTATGTCCATCAGTCAGCAGTCAATTCCGGTCCGCATTCGAGTCGCGCCGAACGGTTGCAAAACTGCACTCGAAATCTGACAACATTGCGCAGTCTGAGACCACAAATAAGTCCGCAACAGGAACAGTCGTCGTATGCCGGAACAGCACCGACCAGAACACTGGAGCGCCGCAGCTCGGGCAGTTCCAATTACAATGCCAGTGTTCGCGGGAGTGAGAGCAACGCCAGTCTGCGCCAGCTGTCCGCCACGCGTTTGAACGAACGTAAGTTGCTTAATCTGCACGTGAACGGTTTGCCCGTCAGCTCCAACCAGCCCATTCATACGCGATTAAACAACATGCCCATACGCATTACCACATCGCAGCCGGTAGATGAGGACTTGCAATTCTCCTTTAACAAGGTGCGAGTGCGTAATGCTTCGCCGGCAGCTAGGCCAGCACAGGAAAGAAGACGCAGCTGCAGCAGTACCAGCTCCCGACTGGATGAATCAGCTTCAATGCCGTACAATGTTAACATAAATGTCTATGCGGACAATCTGCGCACGATGCGTTTATGAATTAATTATGTGAATATTTGCGGCTGATTCAACGTCAGAATAACTGTCATTTGTTGATTTTAACGGCTCCATTTCTCAGTTGTATTGGCGCTGAATCAGCCCTAAAAATTTGTATTAACTTCGATTCGTGCGCGATTTTGCGTCTGTTCTTTTATGTCAACTTAAAAACCTTTCGCGTCCCATTCGCTTGTAGTATTTTAATATGACATACATATATATTAGAAATATAAATTCGTTCTAGTTTCTATTTGAGTCTGACTAGTTTTTTGGGATTCACAGTAAATCAATGCAATTCCGGACGTTGACACTTGTCACATTGTACACGCAAATACCTTCCATTCTGGGAGTAAATTGTACATAGGTATATTTACTGCATGTAAATAAATTAACTTAAAACGCTTTATACTTGATTTTTGATTTTAACTTTTGCCTCGCTGCTTGTTTTAGTACCCTTTGTAATTCAAATGTAAATAATAAATTTGTTATGTGAAAATTTAATTAAAAAATATAATTTCTATAGCTTACAATATAAAAAATCATAAAATCTCGCAATCTCTCTTATGATTATAATCTTAAATATATGTTTAACAAATTCAAAACGAACGTCTATAAATTTTACCTGACAGAGTTTCTATTATTCAAAATGATTAAATTTGTGTCTTGGCTTAGCTGAAGATCAGCGTATGAAAAGTTGTTGGTCCATTTTGGATGGTACATATTGATATCTCTTATTGTAAGCATAGTTTTGGATTTAAAGCGTAATTCTGTCTAACTTTAAACAATTTTAACAATTTACTTGAGTTCATATGATATTTCTGATATTTTTGGTTGTATTTTTGGTCTGTAAATATTTTTGGCTTTGCTTTGTTTTGATAATTTTTTTTTTTTAATTTTTGGTCAGTTTTTACTGACATTGCCAAGAATTTTGTTTAGTTTGCATATTTTATTCGTCGTCATCGTAGTTTTGATAGGTTACATAACGTACCTGCGAGCGATCGCGTCCATATATTAATGACTGAAAGAGTTAAGAAATTTTATTGTTATTGTTCCTAGTACTTAAAATAGTTTATTTTTTTAAATCAATAGTATGGTTGAAAACTGAAGGCAACAATAATAATACATTTAAATTTATTTATACAAAATTCAGCTTCGCAATCAAAAACAAACATAAGCAAACTTATTAAAACTAATTTAATAAAATAAAAACATAACATTTTTTCAAAAAGAGAATTTTTCTGAAAATACTGATGTTAACTAAAAACTAATATTATATATTTAAACCTTTTTACATAATTTTATAAAATAATACAAAATTAACTAATTTTGAGAAAGGTCTCACAGTTGCAACTTAAATGAGCTATAAAAATAATAATTTTGAATAAGAGTTAAGGCATGAGTTAATCTCAGCTCATAAGCGTTCACTTTCAAACGCCTCATTCGTCTCGCATGCAACTGCCGGAGTATCTTGCAAGATAGCCGGACAGGACGACGTTAACTGAGCAATAGAATTAGCGGCGGCAGCTTCCGCAGCAGCTGCCTCTCTAGCCATACGCACCTTTTTCTCATCGCTGGTCGGTGGGTTCTTGAGCAGCACCAACAACGGTGCATACAGGAAACAGAGAATGGCGATGCCGAATAGCATCCATTCAAATCCAATGCTTTTCACAAGTGAGCCGGAAAGTGCTGGTCCCACGGCGAAGCCGACACAGAAGGCCACATCGCCCAGGGCATAAACGCTGCCGTAGACGGCAGAGTGCCGGATATCGACCAGATAACCCAGCTCTGGCATCATCGAAGAGTCCACCATTCCAATAGCAAAGCCTAGACCGGCATTGGGAATTATCAGATGCGTGATAGAGGTAGCCATGGGTATCTAAAGAAAGAGCTTTGATTAAATTATACCAGACAATTACTGAATCTACATACGAAGATTAAACAGGCGCCAATTATGACGAGTCCGAGGCAGGCGGCAAACCATCGTCCAATCTTGTGTCCTAGTGGTCCAAACAGATTTGTACCTATTAAATAGCTGATAGAGGCGGGCAAAAATGCCACGCCCTGCTCCCAACGCGTCGCACCCATATTATCCACCATCCACAGTGGCAGAGACGGTTCCAGCATGGCAATCCCCATATTGGCAAATGTTATTGCACCAGCCGCTATCAAAATGTAGGGATCACTGATCAGGCTCTTCAGAGACGGTGGTTCCTCCGACTCCGCCTTCTGTATGGAAGGCTGCAACATAAACAGTTGCAGCAAGCCATCACCCAGCGCTAGCGCAGCCAGTACCAGGAATGGTGCCGATTTGCCCACAAATTCGTACATCACTCCACCAAAGGGAGGACCAATTAGCACGCCGAGCGCAAGTCCTCCCAATGCTATGCCCATAGCATTACCCCGTTCTTTGTCGTCGGTGAAACGATCGGCCAACATTCCCATGCCAGAGACTGAAGAACACGAGGAGCCAATGCCCTGAAGTGCTCGAGCGATGAAGAGTACCAAATATGAACGACCAAAGGCGAAAACTAGAAAAGAAAACCTAGAGATTCCGCCAAAGCTATATAATTCAACACTTACTCAGCGTAGACAGAAACATAATTACAAAGCCGGCAAACATTGGTATGCTGTAACCAATTCTGAGAAGTACAATGAAAAGGGAAGATTTAATATAGAAGTAAAATAGTGTAGTAATAAGGAAATAACAAATAACATACTTTATAATGTAACGACATATACATATGATCGCGTTTGGTTACTACCGATATACTCTCGAAATATCGATAATAGCCAAATGAATTGATGAATCTACATAACATAATGTAAGATGATGCATGTATTTAACATAAGACTAACATTAACAGAAGAATAGATCATTCTGAGTATGAAAACGAAGAGAAGCAGACGTGCATCGGCTTATTTTTGACGAAGAAATTAATAAGAATTATTTTGCCACAATAGTAAGTAGAAGACTTTGACAACTAAAAGTATTAACAACTAATCACTTACCGATGAGTCAGCGGTCCTACAATCGGGTTAACCAACAACTGCACGATGGCCTTCGATGCAAAAAGCAGACCTACTTCAACTGTTTCGCCGACCAACTCATTGTGCCGTTCCTCCAGCTCCCGATAGTATGTTTCATTTTCTACGGAGGAGACTGTTTAACGGGTGAACCTGAACCAAATACTGTGCTTACCTTCAGCGCTCGGCGTGGACACCTCGATCGGCGCCACCTCATTATTGCCACCCTCCTTACATGGACAGGATGTTGGCGGTGGCGGAGTGTTCAGGGTGAGAGGCGTGCGCGGGTAACTGTCGAGAGGTGCGTCCGGATGTCGTATGTCGTATAAGAACTCGGGTATGATGGGTACTGTGTTATAGAAAGAGTAAGGTAATGGTTTTGTAATTGAGTTACAACAAAGAATTTACGTACAATTAGCCTAACGGACAGCCGTTAGCTGACGCTACGAAAGCAATTTTCTCCAGCCGCCCTTTAATTGCATTAGAGGCCCGCAAAATTGTTGTTGCTAAAAGTTTATAATGGCTTCTAGGCATTTCTGCAGGAAGCAGATTGCTTGGTCTAATTGAGTTGTTCGGCCATGCCAACAAAGGCTGCACAAATTGCGCATACGCCGCATGAGCTGCAATGCCGCTTAGGCGCATGTAAACGCTTTAAGGTTGCCTCTGTTTGCTTCCTGTTGTTCTGCCTTTCCGCACGAATGGGCTAACTTATACATATGTATGTACCCCCACCTGGCCATGCCTTGATGCAAAAAATTCAATTTGTTTATTGCATGTTTTAACTCTGTTTATATTTATTATCAACACCCCGTAGCCAGAGGCATCAGTTCCAAGCGCAGACACGACTCCACGTCCGATACCGCACCTATGCCAATGCTCGTTTCGTTGCTGTAATTGCATTCCGAAGCATAATGCGGGGCAGGTGCTCGTCACTTCATGAATTCGCCTGTGAGGGCTTCTTTCAATTGGAGTTGCAACCTGCTGAGTGGTTGCTGATTCCACTGTTCGTTTTTGTTGTAGTTGCTCGAGTTTGAAGTGTTGTTGGTATATTGTGGGGAAAGCAACTTGACAGCATTGTGGTTAGCATGATGTTAGTTTGGCTGTTTAACCAATTAAATTGATAAACTGACCAACTTTTTTCCAGATTGAAGCCTTAAGTACTGTGCACGTACACAAAAAGCATACAAAGTATAGAACAATACATCTTCCAATAAGACTTCATCAATCTAAGGATTGTCAACGTTTGTTACTCAAGTAAGAACGTTGCAGTCGAAAGTAACCGACTGCGCAATACTCGTTCACACTACACAATAGAATTAATATATATTTTGTAAGAGGGCAGGTGGGCGTGGCCAAAATTTTTCGATCTTAAGAGGAAATTATTCGTGAGAGGGAGGGGTTTTGCGGAATTAAATGTTTTTACCCTTATTTAAAAGTGACCACTAATGTATCTTTATAATTTGGTGTCTCTAGTTGACTGCTCGATATTTAAAACAATTATTTTTCGAAAATGAGTTAGGTACATGATATGATATACATATAAAAAATGTATATGTTCAAAAATAAATAAATTTAAAAGATAATCCGTGATTCTCAAACATTTGAATCTATCCAGTTTTGAAAAAAAAAATATGGTAGTATAAAGTCTTTCTAAATTTTGGGTAATTTTTTTAAATTTTTAACAGAAAAATATATCACGCTGGAATCAGTTTTAATGTCGATTTTTATAATAGTTTTAATGCTAGCAATCGGTATATAGAAATGGGTAATGGATTGGATTATCAAAAATTACTTTACTTGGGGCCCCGAATTAATCAACAACCAAACAAAATTCCACCAAACAAGTTTGAAGTTTGGATAGAGCATTTACTATAGATTGTAACCTTGTTTCATTATGTTTGTTTAAAGTTGATGGCATCGGCGTAACATATATGACTCTAAAGAGCATAACATTAAGTAACGACAAAGTTGTTTGCTTCATGCCAGTATATCGTGCCAGCACGTACCCAGAGTCATTTGGGGGTAGATAAGTAACCGAATGTGAATTTGCCAGCGTAAAGTAAACATTATAGTTCTGATCCCTGTCTGATTTAAAGGCAGCCAGGGCTCAAACGTAACAGCGGCCACAAATGTCGACCGTGTAACCTGACATGTCATTTGGAGCGTGTTTTCTGTCTAGTCCTCAACCCTTAAGGTATGCAAGCGGAAATGTATTCAAAATGTGTTGTTGTTTTAATGGGGCCTACCACTTAAAATTCACCATTAACGATTAACCAGGAAATTTTCCAAGTAATTTTTTTGCACCCCGTAGGCAGCTACCGTGCAAGTCATTAAACTGTCTCCGAGCCTTTGACATACAAAAATCTAAAGGCACGTGCAACTGACGGTTAATAGTGCCGAACATTTGGAACTGGGGGACTGGGCTTTGGTTGCTTGGGTTGCATTTCGCGTGTCGAAGACACTTAAACCGCAAGCCAATGTAAAAAGTAGGCGGCTAGACAAACAAAGAATAACTTCCAGGGCCTGGCTAAAAGTTACTGTTTCAGTTTGAAAGAGCTAAAAAATTTATTCTTGAAGTCTTTAAAAAAAATTGATAAAGTTTCTAAATGTTTAATGAAAAATGTGTCTGCTAAGAAAATTGTTAACAATGGATATTAACACAAGATAGGTGGATTATCAGCAAAGACAAGTTAAGGTTATTTTAAGACATTGTAACCTTAACTGCACTAAGTAAGAAATCGAAGTGAATAAAAAATTGCCTGTAAGGCTTCAGTTAATTCTAATTCAGTTTTGGCCATCCCTGGTGACAAACAACTTTTTTTTGCGGCGGCGCTGTTGTCGTCGTCAAGCAAACAGCGTTAGCAGTAAGACAGCAACCGGCAGAGTAAGCAGACTACCCTGAGGATAGTTGCGATGAGGACAACAGCGACCCCGTGACAATCGAAATTCGTTTCGATCGGGCTTTCGGGCTTATCAGTCAGAGGTGAGGATTTTAATTAATGCGCGAGAAAAGGAAGGGGAAGGCATGCGACATCCAGCGCGTTCCATTTGGGAGTCGGCCAGTCGACCGTTGTTTATCCGCTCGGTTTGGCTGGAGAAGATCGGGGACACGGGCCGCAGCCACCGACGCCACTTCATACTCGATTATGAGCCGCGCAAGCGTCAGCGGTGGATTCAGTGCCAACGGCAAAGCGCAAAACGAGGTGGTAAGTGAAACGAATTGGCCTTAATTAAGCTGAAAGCTCAACTAATTCAATATGGACAGGAGTTAGTTATCAGAGCGAATCCAGCGAGTTCAACGAGAGGTCAGCTGCTGCAGAGGATAGCGTTGAGTACACCTTGGATGACTACCTGCTGTTAGACGCCACCAAGCTGACACTGCAGCAGCAACAGCAGGTTGGCCAGGCCCAGGTCGCAATGGCCAACAAAGTGCAATCCGCGTTCAGCGCGCTGCACAGCAGGCGCCACGCCAAGCGACGTGCCTGGCTGCTGAGCAGCGGCAAGAGCTACCACCAGGTGGACCATTTCACAGATCATCACACGCATTCGCATTCACGGCGAAGTTCGCTTCAGGATCCGCTGGTCCCCGGCACTCATGCGGCCAATCCGGAGGAGCGTCTGGCGGAGCGCGTGATCAATTGGCTGGATTTAGCTGGGCGAGCAGATATTGTTAAGGGAGCGATGCCGGTATCCGTTAGCAGCAGCAGCGCCATGCTGCCGAGAACTCAGCGAATTGGACGGCAGAGCCATCGCGGCATGGGCCTTAAGCGCAGCTCTACGGGCACAGGTGCTCAGCGAGAAGCCGCTAGAAAGCCGGCAGCCAAGCAGGCGGTGATGAATTACTGCTCCAATTCCTCCAATGCCAAGCCCATTACCATCATTTTCAACAAGGAGGGAGTGCCCGTGCGCCTCAATCGGCCAGCGCGCAATATTGATCTCTGCGCCCTGAGCAACAGCGCCAGCACGACGCGCCGCATGGCCGGACAATTAGCCTCGGCCAGACTATACAATGGCACCCCTGCAGCAGCCGCCTTGGATGAAACACGCACGCCGCCGCACAGCAGCCGTGGTCTGACCGCAGCCCAGCAGGACAGCCGGAAGCAGTTGCACATCTTCATGCCAAGTTTGCCCAAGAAGGGCTTGCTCCTGGCAGCAGCCAGTAACGAGGACGCACTGAGCGCTAGTTTAAGTGATTTATATTTTTAAACGTAGTCCTCGGCAGATAAGTTGCCTGAACAACGAGGATCCGGGTTGGAATCCCAGGCTGGTGTATGGATGCAGTGTTTGTCTTAGCCGAAGGCTAATCATAGTTTATAACTATATCCTATACTTTAATAATAATAATAACAATATTTTTAAACAAATCAGTTTCTGCATACATCGCACAAAACATCGCTTTAATTCTACAGTATTCTTCCGTGTTCTTTTTTTACCTTTACAAAGGATGTTATATAATGGTCAGAAAATATATAAAGCAGAGAACGCTCCTAAAATATTAAATTCATCGGAATTGTAGCTTTCATTAGGAAACTATAAACTCATATTTGTTGTGTGGTCGGCAAGGGTATTTAAACTTCGGTACTCTGAAGTTAATTGTCTTTACATATTGTGAATTCCGGCCGGGCTTATTTGACAATGCTTGATATTTTTTGTACCCTGAAAAAGGGTATAATGGTTTGTGCAAATGTATGTAACAGGCAGAAGGAGGATGACGAGTTGAGTCAATCTAGCCTTGTCCGTCTGTCCGGCTGACTGTCCGTCTCTCCGTCTGTCCGTCTCTCCATCTGTCCGTCTCTCCATCTGTATGAACGCAGCGTTCTCGGAAACTATAAAAGGTAGAGACTCAAACTAAACGAATGCGGATTCTGTAATTCAATACGCAATACGAGTTTATCATTTTTTGATGATATTTGCACTTTTTTTTTTTAGTTTTCTTAGTATATCTCCTAGACTATAAGAGCTAGAGCCACAAAATTTTGATTTGGCATATGCGCGTCAAGCATACGCAGGTTAAAAATATTTGGGGTTTGGGATGCCTCCCCCCATTCGCCCCAAATACGTAAAAATATATAAAAACGCAATTCGAATACTACAGACTACATACAATAGTTCATAGATTTGAACGCTCTTATTACGTAGTAAAAATTTCATTAAGATCATACTCTTAGTTTAAAAGTTATTCCCGAATTTAATTTCCTTCGGGGAGCCCAAGGGGGTTGAAATGTATGTGAACAAATTGTTCAGGGTATCCCCTAGTCGGGCGCTCCCGACTAGCGCCCCCTACTTGTTATTAATTGTGCTGTCATTGAAACTTTTCTTTTTTTAGAAAGTTATTTTTGGATTACGCCGTGCTTTCCGGTGTCCCATAACGTACGTTTTTTTTGTTTGATTTTTTTCACTCTTGCTTTTCTTCGCAATAAATATTAAAAACATATATAACTTTCGAATTAGTATGCATTCTTGTATAAATTAAGGGCTTTATGTTAAGTGTCATAAATCAGTTATTGACATTAAATATATTACCATCATTTTATTGAGGCCATAGTTGTCAACTTTGGAGGCATGTCTCAAGCGGCATGCAAGGGCAGCAGTGACACCTTAAACACCTGCCGTTTTACCACGAGCTGAAAAATCGCGCAATAAGTCTGCCCCAGCAGCATCGAAGGCGACACAAAAACGGCACAGCACGCTGTGACCTTTAGCCGCAGATATAGTATCCGTATGTGCTTGGTCGAAGGGAGGCGCCACGCTAATAACGTCATTCTGTTGGAACGTCAAAGGCCTCGGGAAAACTTTTTGCCGAGGGCGAAGCTCTAAAAGACAAAAGGCACGCTCGCAATTACTACGCAGCTAAAAAAAACTTTGCCTGACATTTGAGTTTTTGCCAGTTTGGTAAGGAAAACGCGCAACAATGCCAGTGCTATAGTGGAAAACTGGCAACTAAACAAGACAGTAAAATGTCTGCCGTGACTTATTCGCGTTTCTGAGGCGTACGCGGCAGGTTGCAAGTTTAACGGGTCGGCAACGATACCAACTTGTATTCCGGTTAAGAAGTATATTGTATTTAATTTTCCGGTAATTAGTAACATCGGCAAATGTCATCTGATGAGGACGCTGTGGGCAAATCCCTAAAGCCGACCACGTCCACACCCGGAGAACGGGAGCCCGAGCTCGGGCAAAGCACGGGCGCACGGAACTCATCGAATCTGTTGCGCCACCAACACAGCTTTGAGGCGCGATACAGCAGCCTCATTCAAAAGCAAATTTGGGAGACTACCATTAATAAGGATGTTATGGAGCGACAACTCAATGCCTACTTTCCTTTCTCACGCAGTGCTTCTCTCTCAAAAAACGAATCTGACTGCTTTTACCCACTGCTAAATCCTACGCCGGATAATGATAGAGGTGCACGTTCGTTAGGCACCACGCCCACCAAACAACGATCTGCAACTTCCCTGGAGAAATGTGATACTTTGGAAAAACAAATGAAGAAGACACCGTAGTAGAAAGGTCCGTAATAAAAACGTTGCAAATCTAGACCTCATACTGACTTGCATTGCGGATATATCAAGCATAAATAATACCTATATAATCTTTATATTTTATCTTGGAAGCGCTTTATACCTTTTATATTTATTAAGTTAAAATATATGTGTTAAAAGAAATCATATGGCATAAGAAATCTGATGTAAATTAATTACAAATATATATTTAATATACAGAAAGTAAAAAGAGTATATTGGGTTTTTGCCGCTCCGAATGAGCGCAACGTTCAACGTCAGATAAAGTGACAAGATTTTTGTGCCACGCCCACTGGAAGGCTGGCAAATCGATAACATGTCGATACACCTCAAATCGCAAATCGATAAAGGCTTATATTTCCCACAATATTAAAGCTAGAGTCAGCAAATTTGATGTGTTGATTTCCGATGACCTCACCAAAGATTGCGACCATGATATCTCTTGCAATTTTGAGTATATACTCAACCCCTTGAGGGTTTGGCAAATCGATAAAATCTATCTATCTAATTTTATAATCAGGAAATTTGGCAGACATTGTTCGGATGAACTCCATAATAATGTTAATTAATGTACTGTAAACGAGTATTAAGGAGTCGGTTACTTGCAATTATATATTAGTTCACTTTACTCAGGAAATGAGTGCAGGGTATCTCGTAGCCGACTATAATATTTCTTACGTGCTGTTCATTAAATCAACACTAGTTGTTGTTTTCTTGTGTAGTAAGGCACTTACTGATAAGACTCCGGCCCACATAAATCAGGAAAGTCGCCTAAGCATGTCCGTAAGTAGTCATTTCTTTCGAGGCGCCGTCCCTTTTGGGAGCTTAATCAAATTTATGAGCATTTTATGCTCATTGCCGAAGATCAAATATAATAAGCGTGTATTTCTCGCAATTTTCACTTGAACACCTTTAACAGTGAAGTGAAAGCACTTAAGTGAAAATGCCTCAAGTCAAACGCTAAAAGCATATTTGCCGTAACCTTCCCCCTAATCTAGCACTCAAACGTACACCCCTTGCCATTCGGCATTCAGACCTAACTTTGATTTGCTGTAACAACGACAGGCGGACGGAAACTAGAAAGCTGGCAAAGGGAGCTGACTCCTGAGCTGGGGTTTGGTTGGAAGGATGGATGGATGGGGATGGGTTGGCGTTCTCTTTGGGGTTGACTTCTTGTGCGCTCTTTGAGCATTTTTCACTTTTGCTTTGACTTTTACTTCCGTATCTATCAACAAGTTGCTTAAGTACCGCATTCGCTTAGCTGTTTGTCTTCGGCCGGGCTACCCCCAACTTGTTGATGGAAATTCATGAACGTTTAACACAAAGAAAAGTAAAGAGGAAGAACTTCTATCGCTATTTGTGTTGTCAGCAGCAGCAAACACTGCCCAGACTGGAGTGTACATCTGCGGTCCGGCCAGCGGCCATCGGCCATCGGCCATCGGCCACTTGATGTCCACGTGTTTGTCCAGACACTTGACACAAGCACTTGGCTCGTCCGTTGGCCACCAACGTCCCCGCCACCCTCGCCAGATTTAGTGTCACATGCAGCAGTGGCAACGGTCGCGTGTCTATTTAATTGACTGTCCGCACTTTGAGTGTTCCCCTCCCAATCCCAATCCCTCTCTGTCTGTTTCGGCTTTCAATAATGACGGCCAACGCACATTGCTAACGAACAATGGTACTCCAGCAATTGATTAGTTGCTGTTGGTTATAGGTTTGGTGAGTTGGTTTAAGCCTTGAACAACTTTTTATTTATTTGTTAAAACGATGTACTTGTAAAGAGCCATATTAAATAGAAATGATTCATAATTGATGAAAATATATTTTCCTGAAATGCAGAAATATAACACCAAATCCCAAAGCTAATCAAAATCCCTCAAGACTCGATGACAGCTGAATTGATAACCAGAAAAGAGGCTGCTGGCTGACTGACGCCAAGAAAACATTCATTAAGTTAAGTGGCGCTTTGTGGTAATTTTATGGCAAAAGGAGAGCTATCGAGCAATGGAAATGAATAATTTCCAGGTGATTGCATTGCATTGTCAAGTGGCTGCCAAGATAAATGGTCATGAAATGCTAATGGGCTCCAGATGTATGCGATTTTTACGGTTTATATTTAAGACTGTGTGCCGTGTGCTTCACTCACCGACGGTCGTAAGCAGCATGTTGTCGAGCAGCAGAGCTATAGCAACGATGACCAGCACGAGCCGGTTGGAGCCGCGCCAGCTGACCATCCATGACTTAGCGGCGGACCAAGTGCCGGCAGCGCGCGGATCCTCCTGACGGTATTGGTCCGGCGGCGGTTGACCACCTGTAGCTTTGCGTGTGCCATAGGTTTGTTCTTGGATGCTCGACGGTGGCAGCTGTGGGTCCTTGCCGACTGCTCCGGCAATCCCCATAATGCCGCAGTCCGCCTCCATGTTGCCATTCTGCTGATTGCTATCCAACTGTTGCTTGAACGGATTTTTGCTAGGTGTGTTGGCCACGCTCGTCTGCTGCTGGTTGTTGCCGTTTATGGTGAAGGATGTGGTTTGGTTGCTGGCCCCCGCTTCTGCTGCTGCTCCCGCTGCTGCTCCTGCTCCTGCTCCTGCTCCAGGTGATCCTTGCGACTGCTGCTGCTGCTGCTGTGCTGGGTATTTACGTGTGCCATTATTGCCCGCATCAGTCGATGATTGCATTGCGTCGGTGGCCGCCTGTTGCTATGGGGAGTGTAGAAGCAAAACGTCTTATCAGATTCGCGCTAAGAGGATTGTATTTAAAATGTAATCAAAATGTAAGCCGCTTGGGGTGAATCTCTATTTCCCTCGCGTATGTTACGCCCCAATGATTTTCACTAATTAAAAGTAAATTATATGTCTCGGTATTTTCAAATTTAATTCAATTATTGCACAGCATTCGCAGGCGCGCAAATTAAAAACAGATTTTCACAGAGCTACCAGTTTCACACAATAATTTAAATATTACATTCAAATATGCATTAAATGTATGCATTTATAAGACAATGCGGCTAAATTTAAATACGTATTTAATTGGCCGAGAATCGTAACATTTGGAATCGGTCTTTCAAATTTACCAAATTTGTAATGCAAAGCGCGCGTCGCAAATTGAAATTGAATTTCGCATTTAATTCGTTTAGAAGACATCACACAGTGCCAATAGCCACGCCCAGACAGGCAGGGACACAAGCACACACACACACACACACACACACACACACACACACACACGCCCACGCTTAGTCAATAGCCTTTGTTAGTGACTAGGAGGAGTTTTCTTTTACGGACTGCTTGACAAAATTCGACTTTTCAGAGTTAAGTGCTGGGTGCGACTTTCAAAAATTGAATTAACTCGCACTCAATTAAATCAAAACGCTGGCATAATTGAGAACAAGATGGAAGATGACTTCGCCAGCGCGCCAAATGCACTGAATATAATTTTGATTGGCCCAAAAGAACTAGCAAAATATTTTTGCAGTTTTATTCAATATGTGAACACTTTTTGTTATTAACACTTCAGTTCAGTCTTCAGTCTTCAGTTTTAGCTGCTATTGCCATATTTATAAGTCCATTTATTACATATTAAGAATTTTAAGTGTAGAAAGTTATAAAATCCCTAGATATTTCTTTATCCAAATATCTGACTTGCGTCACAGAGTGCCAAGTATTCTTACCCTTAAAATTATTTCTGATTGTTGATGAGGAAGTCTTTCACACGTTTGGTAATTTTGCTATTCACGTAAGGATTGCGAGGTTTTTTAACGGAGGTAATTTTAATTATCATGTAAATATTTTATTCTTCGCGAACAGAAATGCAGATTTATTTTAATAATTTTGTTGACTTGACAAACACATATAAAATCTGGCAGGTTTAAGGTTCACTCTGATTAGATCGTATGGAGAAACTTTATCTTTTAGAATTGATTTGTGGCACTTCTCTTTTTATCGGGACTGCGATGAAATCTCTACTGATTCTGCCGACAAGTCGGCGCTCTGAACTCAAACTAAAATCATTAGCGTGTCGCTTGGCGCTTTTTTAATGATTTTTTTTAATGCCGCACAACGACTTGTTGCTATTATTCAGTTTGTGTTTTTGTTTTAGATTTTCGCGCGTGTTCGTCGTTGATATTTTAAACAACCCGCGGCTTTAATGTAAAAATATCAAATGAATGCATTTCAGAAGTGTCTTATATTAATTTTTTTAAATATTTATTAGTAATGGTCATGCGATTCTCTTTTTAGCGTGGGAAAACAAAAGCCGGCAGCGCAATAAAAATATATGCAGATTTATAAGGTCTAAAAACGCATTTTCAGAATTAAATGATAGAAGGATGAGAGATATAAAATCTACAACCTTATTTTGATTCATCAATTTTAATTATAAATATTTAATTTATGCGATGCCCACAATGCGCATACGTCGCGTGTGCCCTTTGCTTAAACCTGAGACATTGATGAGAAACAAAAACCATAGGATAAGCGCAAGATTTTCAAGTCGCTTCTGTTACACTCTATTCTGACAATAGGTTACTTTAACTAGAGCTTCTATATGTTTCCAAATTCATACACATTCAGTTTACTTTTGTGCTCATTTAAGTTCTTCCCCCTCCTTGCATACAACATATTTTTGAAAAAAAAAAAATATATTTATATATATTCTTAGTTAACAAATTGTAATATTGTTTCCAATTCATAGAACTTTTGGAATTGCTTATATGTGCGAAGAGACCGTCTAAGCTGTCGTTTATTTATGATCTCAGTATTTTATGTCTGTTGTTATTTTAGCTGTAGCTTATGGATTGCGTTAATTGCATCAAATTTAGCAGCCGCCACACGACCCATGCTTATCAGATGCTTTCCTGAGTTCCAGCACGCAACTTTATTTAAATTGTGAACAATTTTCAGATTTGTAAAATAAACATTAATTAAAAATCAGCCTGATCTTGTATGTGGCATTGAAACGCGTTTTAAGTACGTTATTGCATATACATATATATGTATATATATACATATGCATGTTCATCTTAGAAACACGAGGCTCATTAAGAGCAAGCTGTGCCGATTTTCATCGGCCTTAGATTTACTGCACAGTATTCATTCACTTAGTTTCCGTCTTTTGCCGATAAATGCAACTGGCAAAATGGTAATTAAACATGTCTAAGGCATAACTGGGGCAAGCTTATTGCTGGCTGCTGCTGTGCTGATTTTGGGCGAAAAATGAGAGGAAGTTACCTGTTGCGTCTCTGGTGTGTGCTTTTATATCAGTTAAACCGATTGACGATAGCAATGTGTGGGTTATTGCTACTTTTGGGGGTGAAGTTGTGCGTTGGAGTATTCCTGTGGGTAAATTATCAGACAAATAATTAGACTTTACAAAAATAAATAAAACATACATAATGCAATTATCATTCTACTTGTAAGTTAAAAATCCTACAAGGACCCTTTTCTTTTTTGGCTAAATTAGTGTTTGTTAATCGATTGCTGATTTAACAAATGAGCTGAAAAATACGTAGTCCGCACACAATCGAAAGCAAAAGAAAATGCTATTTCACTTTTCTAATGTAAATAAAATTTTGCTTGAAAGGAAAGCCCCAAAGACCATACGCAAATTGCTTTATATAACGGTGGAGCTATGCAAACAAAAACGATAAGGACGAAAAACCACCCACATTTCTGTGGACTCTGATATTTGTTAACATGAACCAAATTTGTGGCTCATAGGCAGTGCTTATATTGATTATATTGTATTCTACACACTTGTGAATACACTTGATATTTTATGTGTAAATCTATTTATGTCAAATGAAACTACTTTTTGGTTAAGAATATTTACTATTTGAAATTTTAAATATTTGAAAGTTATGGTTATGCATAATTTTATTTTATAATTTTAATAAACTTGACAGAAAACTGATGTAGTAATTTAATAAAAATAAAAAAATTAATATTTAAAAGTTTATGTGGTATGTTTAACTTACACCCGTTTCTCTGACAAATCACATATTTTAGACTCTGTTGCTTGCTTGTTTCGGGTATGTTTAATTTTCTTGTTCAACGATTTCACGCGTGCATTTAGTATATTTCATAAACTGATTGCAGCACTACATTTTCTATTTGCATAGAATAGAAAGTGTAGTTGCGTGTGTTGTGTTTCTTAGCACTGTTTTATAAATACTGAAGTGCTACAAGTGTCTGACCGTTGCTGCACTGGAAACGTGGACACGAACACACGTCCATCAGCCACGAGATTTCATCTCGCACTGAAACAAAGCTGTGAGCGGCGCACGAGGCGCGCACAAAGCGCCTTTGACTGCGTCAGGATGTGGAATGCGATGTGAAAGGGCAGCAGCAGCAACAGAAGCGGCACGACGAGAAGCTGCGGTCTGGCTTGCGTCGTATTCGCTGCCACTTGTTGTGTGCGAAGCGACGACGTCTACGTCGACGTCGACGTCGTCGTCGTCGTCTTTTTTTTGTTGATGTTGTTGTCGCCTGTTGAAGTGCCCGCCTTCCTCTTAAATCATTCTGAAGAAAACTGCCAGCGGCAACGATTCTGCTCAATTGCCTTCATTGTGTGAGTGTGCATGTGTGTGTCTGAGGGGCAGAAATATGTAGGTGTGCGGTGGGTGAGTGTTTGAGAGCAAAGATCTGCTGTTTGATTTTATTTTCACTGTCAATTCCGTTATGCGCCTGTAAGTATGCAATATGTACATGTATAAGTAGCCAAGCAATAAGAACAGCAAGCACCTTCATATTAAATCTAATTGATTCTCCTATTACTCACGTTTTTTTTTAAACTTAACATAATATCTTTACGTTCGCATGTTTAAATGTTCCAAAGTATTTAGAAGTCATTTTATGCCCTCAATTTTTTATGGAAAATTCAATTTATTTTTTTTAGACCGATTTTAACAGGTGTCAGCGCACTTTAAGGGCGGCTGGCGAACGAACGTGTTGCTGCTTTGATTGGGCCAATTGTCGCCCGGAATCCTTTTCAAAAAAGTAAGAGTAGTTAAGTACAAATATAATGTATGATAGACTATCACAGAGTACTTAAGAACTTTTAGTGTTCCGAAATAGGTCAGGTAGCCAAATAGGTTGTTTAATTGATCAGCTGCAAATTTATGCAATTAGTCGGACAGGAAACTGACAATTTTGAGTCGCAAGCCGCAGCGGGAAGGCAATATCTTGAGTAATGTGTTGATCGTCGTTATCTAATCAAGACTGTGGAGGTCAGTCATGCAACATTTGGATGGTCGCGACCAGTTGGCACAAGTACTACGATTACCTATCAGTTTAAATAAACATAGTGCATAAAATGATTTTTACTTTTGACTTCACACGCAACCACAAATTCATACTTTCTGTCCCGGAGCACTTAAAGCACTTAAAGGGGCAGAAAACGAACCAGTTGGAAAACCCAAATGCGTAAAAGGGCATAAATACTAATAGAACCATCAAAAATAAAAAAATCGAAAGGTCAAAATGCCGTTGAAGTGGTAAAGTAGCGTCGCCTAATAACTTCAAAGTTAATGGACTAGAAATCAGCCATGACTGATGGCATTAAATACGTTATGGCAGCATACACACATATGTGTGTGTGTGGGGAAATAGATTTGGCCTTCAATGAAAACACAACAATAGGAAAATACAGGACTAAAGTGGATGTTTTCGGCATGGGGGCCTTGAATCTAACAGCACAAATATTTCGATGCAAACTAAACGACTTAGAATGCATTTTACTGTGCCGCATTCGAGTTTTTGGCCTGAGAAGAATGACAATGCGGTATCATTTTGTTGGCGAGCTTTAGCAGTTATAAAAAAAAATTAATTATGATTGTATTCAACATGTGCGGGTCCTTAACATACGAGTGCGGTCCGCTCCGATAATATTTTCGTAGTGGTCAAACTTTTATCAGAGAGATTCCACAACAAAAGTTACCCAAGTGAAAATGTTTAATTTCCTTTTGTTCAACAATGGAGCGAATAAATTGTTTGAAATGCAACTCAAAGCAAGCAGACAGCCCTCCAGTCATCAACATATAAAGAGAACGAACTTCAACTGTCATCAGCATTTGGAATACTATCGTGGCTTTGCGTGCCCCAAACAGTCCCCGGCCAAAGTTCAAATGTCAAGTGGTGCGCCTGTGCGTATGCAGTGGCGGAAAATATTTTTCATTTAGCTCGAGGTTGTTACCCAGATGCCTTTAGCTTAACGGGGGTGTCTGCCACATATTTTGCGCCATTCAATTGAAATATCAGCACGTGCCGCTTTGCAGCTTCGAATACTATGCCAAGTTGAGTTCGCTATTTCGAATTGCCCTTTATCACTTTTACTTTACCATTTGTCTTAGGCTTCGAAGAGAAAAATTTGCCAATTTCATTAAGAAATTCCAAGCATATTTCGGATTATTATTATTTTTCTCTACCGCAAAATTTAAACACGTTGCGGTGGCAAATAGATGATTATGCTCTCGTCCTGCAGAGCGATATGGGTGAATATTATTTTACAGAAAATGTTTGGAAGTTTTGGGCTAATGAGCATATGATAAAGATATGCATATATTAATGTAGGAAAAATAGGGTCTATAAATTAAAAAAAAAAAATGAATTAAATATCTCTAAATATATTCCGTATTCGGGGCTAATATAAACCATAATCGATTTAAGTTGTGCGTTATGGACAATTCCTAAGCAACACATTTACTTTGAATAAAGATATCGGTATGTAGTTCCCATTTTAGTATTGACTCTTAAGCACCAATTTCAGCTGATCTCCAATCGCATTACACATACATACAAAAAAAGAATAAAATAAAAATTACACACTATTGCACCTAAAACCTTGACATAAATATACGCACAATACAATTTCTAAGGAACCCATGACGCAACTTCGACTCGAAGCCTGCGCAATGAATGTGCGTAGGCGTGGCGCTTGAGCAAGCTCCACCAATCGCCATTGTCGGATAATACGCAATATTGTTATCCGCCAGTCAGATAAGCGATACAAAAGCGGAAGGATGCTGCGACCGTCGTTCAACACACTTGTTGCGTTGTACGTGAAAATCTGGCGTAAAGAGGATGGGGTTGCGGTTGGGCGCCTATTATTAAGCGAGATGTATTAAAATAAAACCACTTGGCGCTGTCGGCACGTAGCACTCACAAAGCATAAACCATGAAATGATGCTGCTACCATTTATAGTTTATTCACTTCTTTTATTATTTTTGTTTTAGACAATTCGCACTCTATTCTTTTGACTTATTGCAGCTTGTTTAGCTCTAAGACTTAAAAATAAAGCAAATTATTTAGGTTGATGGCTGCCCATACGCAATTAATGTTTAAACCTTAGACTAGCATATAAATGTTTGAATACAGGCATGTGGGCCCATACCATTAATCTTTGATTTGCCATATCAAAGGGCGTAGTGTGAGCGTCCTACGTGCTTAATTGCTTTATAATGTTTTGTGTCTACATCGATTACTTTCGCTTAATTTACTTTTATTGTCTTCAGCCTGTTTATAATGTATTTACTGTGCTGTTAAATAAACAGTTCAATAACAAGTGAGGGAGTTCTAGTCGGGAAAGTCTCTCTCTACATACATTTTAATCTCCTTGTATTCACACACACAATCACATACATATACACACACGCAGGCCGCAAGCTGTGGAATAACTTATAAACTAAGAGTATGATCTTTATCTATATATATTTCGTGAAGGCGGAGATGGGTAGCCAACATTTCTCAACTCGGTCTTAAGATCTGCCAAATTAGCTGACTATAGGTCTAAAATTTTGGGAGATATAGATTTTCGCCATTTGCGGAGCGGCAGTGGGCGTGGACGGGAAAACTTCTTACCGATCTTTAAAAGGGTTAAACAGTCATCTACCTTTAAAATTTGTTGAGAGCTATTGCTCTCATATTAAAATTGTATTAAAATTATGGGAGTTGGACACATGGTATCGATTCCACCTTTCAAGTATATGGAGGCCGGAGGGACCGTGGCCGAAAAATATTTTCTGTGATGTTTGGAGGAGCTTCAGAAAATTCCAAATATGGAGCCTCTAGTTCAGAAATTGAGAGGGATATAGCCATTTCCGACTGTTTAAGGCGGGGCCGCTGGGAGACGTTCTAGTAGGCGTGGCCGGGATATCAGTCGCAATTTTTGTAGGACGTAGAATAAATAAATAAAAATAAAAATATTGTGGGAAATTTGCACCTTTTATCGATTTGCGATCGTCATGTTATCGATTTGCCAGCCTCCCAATGGGCGTGGCACAAAAAGTTAACCCCTTGTCTGACACAGGTATACAAGAGTATATATTCCGAGTTTCAAGCCTCTAGCTTCAAAAGAAATGTATACGGACAGACGGACGGGCTGGCGGAAGGACATACGGACGGACACTTTGTTCACTTTGTGAACGAGTATAAAAACCAATTCAAACAACCGATAAATATTGATAATAAGAAAACGAGAGGAGTCATCGCCAATTTGAAATAAAATATTCAGTTCTCCAGCTCATGTAGTCTCTGAGATCGACACGTTAACACAAACAAACGCATAGACAGGCGGGCAGTCGGATGAGGTCTGAGGATCAGATGTACATCTTCTGCCATTTGCATACATTTGCTCTAAACCATTATATGATTTTTACCCATTTGCAATGGGTTCAGGGAATTATAAAAATATGATCATTAAATACCAATCGAGCGTAGGTCCTAGTGAACAATGCACACCAAATCATTAAACAATCTGTCTCAATAAAAAAAAAATTATAATAAAATTTTCGTAGCGTTTCGTAAACAAAGCAATTTATTACTATTAGAAAATATACACACACAATTTTAACATTTGCGTAAATTTAATTTTAAGACCTACACTTAAACTGATTTGTTCTCAAAGATAATTTGTCTAGTTTAAAAGAATATTTAACTCAACCAAATATATCATTATATTGTACAATAGAACGGAGTATTTTTCTAGTTAGAAACTTCATATGGTTACAAATTGCACACTAGCAAATTCTATGAACTAAACTACAACTACAATTGGCCACTCTAACAACTGCATACAGCTAGTTGATTGTGGTTGAGTACTACGCATCGTAGATTTTAAGATTGTCAAACTCGTCGAGCGTGTCCTCCGAACCGGATGCCGTTAGATCCGACAGTTCGTCGAGACACTTTTGACGTTTACGTACATTCCAATGCAAACCCTCCGCCAGTGAATCAAACCAATCGGATATTTGATCCTGTGCGCAAATACTTGGGACCGGATAAATAGATGTTGTCACACGCAGGCTATCACCATGGTTTAACTCCTGATCGTTTCGTCCATCAAAAGATACACGGGACGTATTCCGACTGTCCGGAGATATTGATATCTAAGGCAAGTAAAATACAGATTCAAGCAGAAAGCCAAATATAATACAACATTGACTTACCTTCAATTCAACGCCAGCTGGCACCACAATTGGCCTAAAACTCAGCGAATGCGGACAGATGGGCGTTACCAGTATAGCTGGTACAGAAGGATGGATCATGGAGGCACCAGCAGCTGCCGCATACGCTGTGCTGCCCGTGGGCGTAGACACAATCAATCCATCGCCCTGCACGGATGTGATATACTTGCCGTCCAAGAATATATCAATGTTGCTCAGATAGGGCGACGGTCCCCGGTTAATAACCACCTCGTTCAGAACCAGAATACTGTTGTTGCCGGACGACTGACCTGGAGACGTTCCGCAGTTATTATTGCTGGCTGTCGGGTTATTCAGTTCGAAATAGTTGTGAAGACTAGGTTTCAGCAGATGGTTGCTTGCTTGCTGCAGGGACTCCCTGCGCCGCTCGCCTTTGCGATGGATTGAACAACGCAGACGACTCCGTAACGTGAGCGCTGCATGGCCTTCCAGCACATTGGTTACTTGCTCCTGAAAGTTATCACACTGAAACGGCGTCAGAAAGCCCAGCGAGCCGAGATAAAATGCCATAACTGGTGGCACCGATTGCTGGAATAGCTGAGAGGCATAGAGCAGCGTCCCATCGCCTCCAAGGCACACAATAAAATCAATTCGATCGGTAAGATCATCTCGCCCATCTCTGATGAAAAAACAAAATAGAAATCATTAGCAGTTGTGATTGTTCATATATGTATACATGTATACATATATTCGGGATAAAAAATATTGGGAATCGGGTTTTTAGTTTCCATACTTACTTAAAGGTAACCAACTTTTCTCGCAGACCCAGAAAACGTGAACGCACTCCACTGTAATACTCATGCACCTGTCGAAATTTGGCACTCTCCTGCTCCAGATTGACATCGTCGCGCAGCAACTTGTCCTCTAGCACCGCGGACTCCACCCAGACAACCATATTTTTCTCCTGTAACAGCCATTCGACTAGTTGTACAAACGGCAACAGCACCAGAGAGTCCTTCTTCTTAATTACGAGGACAGTGAGCGGCGGTTTGTACCAGGTCAGACGCTGACTAGCGGGATCCTGTATTTGCATTACCATTGCAGAGTTCTTCATAATGCGACCGCATGGTCCGAATTGCTGGAACGGTGAAGGTGCATTCAAGCTTCGCGTACGCCTGGAAATTATATGTACGAAATATGCAAAATTAAAGCAAATTTCGACAAATGCATAAGAATTTAAGGTGAACCTTAAAATGCGCGCCTCGGATTTCGTCGACACATGCTCTGATTCAGCTTCTGAAGATTTAGGGTCGTGACCCTGAACTTGGTTTATTTGCTCAGAAACTTGGTCAAAACGCAACAACGCATTTCGTATTTTCTGATGCTGCATGGTTAAAGATGACTAAAATGTTTTATTCGTCAACGTTATTACAATTATTAAAAAGTCACGCGAACTTTTTTACCACCTCACAGAAAACTATGAAGTTTTTATTAGTAAAACAACTACAATAAAATAAAATAATAAACTTGGAATTTTTGTTGCCCTGCTCGCAGTATGTTGTGTGCGAATCGTTCGAAGGTTACAAAATCACTGACAGGCCAAAAGCATTTCTGAGAATAAAGGTTTTTGTTTTCATTACAACAACAGCGTCGTCAGAAACGCTAAGAAACCCGTTTCGTCTTAAAATCGCAACAAACGGGAACTGCACGCTCGTTGGCAAGGGCAGAGAGAAAGAGAGGCAAGAAGAAAAAGCTGAGCATCACGCTCGCAGTAGATGGGGCATGGGTAAAAAACTTGGCTAAATGTGTGGTTTGACTGTTTTGTGGACACCCCTAGCTACCAACCAACAACCGCATTAAAATGAGGAAAGTTTGTGTGTGGGTCAAACACTTTATATGACCCAAACGATTAAGATAAATTGGCTCAAAGTCAGGCTCTTATGTACTTTGTAACCACCATAGCCAATACTTACACATGCTTTTATATTAATTCTTCAACCATCGCGCAATGAAGCACTACGCGTTCCAATAAACAATAGCAGACTGATTCAAAATTAGGTGAACACAAGCCTGATACTAATGGAAATGAAGCACAGTGGGGCTTTCCGTTGTCTTGTGCGTTGCAAAAAAAATATTACAGTTCTCACTATTAAAAAAAAAAATAAGAAATAAAAGCAAGAAAAGCTATAGTTTTTAAATATGTTAAAGTCGGACAACAGAATTGTTTCTCATGTATTGTGAATTTTGTTTAGAAAAATCAACTAAGGCAACTGTTAAAACTGTTAAATATTCCGGACCACATTAATTTTAATTTTTAATTACTTGCTGAAATACCCCACTGTTTTAAAATCTTTCTAGCAATTTCTCTAGGGCATTAAATAAGGGCTGTCTGTCAATTATTTAACAGACTGTGAATGGACAGACACATGCAAATTGGAAGGTTAAGTCTTTTGACCTGTAACACCTTTGGAACCTGTCAACAGTTTTATATTCAGACGGCCGCTGGTTGCTGCGGTAGAGTGTTTTATTTATGAATGGCGCCTCGCACAAACTAGCACCGATTGAATTAATTGGTATTGACTGACATTCAATGCCTCGAGTTCTTCAAAATAAATAGTTAATAAACGTGTATAGTAGCTAGTAGCAAAACAAAAAACTTTTAAAACCCACATACAGATCGAAAAGTGGTTTGGGTGCTTAATACTAATCCGATTTGATTAACACTCGGCGCCATCATAGCACATGTCAGAGTATTCGAGGTGTTACCAAACTCGTTTTTAAGTGGCTACAAAGAGGTGATAAATAATCATAAAAATGTACAGCTGTGCAGAAGGGTCAAGGACTTTTTGGTGTATATGCAAAAATTTAAATTGAAATTATAATTTTAATCGTATTAAAATAATACCTGAAATAATCCCTAATAAGCATATCTTTTTTAATTACTATGTTCAAACTTCTAAGAATATCAATTGAAAGGTGCCCTTCCATTGTATTGATTACTACACTGCAAAACAAACAAACCTATTAGTAGTATAAAGCCTGATAATGAAATCAGATCCGTCATGCTGAAACTTGTGTAATATAAATTCACTAAGAGGGTACAACTACTCACATGCTAAGTACAAAATCTTAATAAATTTGAAAACTGATAAAGCGCCAAAAACAATAAACTGTTCACAAGGTGACACAACAGCGATGGTTTTCTACGCAACTTCACATACATAAATATAGCATTTCTTATACATAAATATGACTTTGGTAATTAAATCGTAATGTTTTAACCTTAAATACGAAGATACCTGTACACTGTAACTGTTACTCGTTTAAAATATTAGGCACACATTTAAAAAAAATTTGGAGCAATCTTTGATTTTATAGTAGGCTGTTGGTAGGCGATGGTTGACCATCGTTACTTACGGCCAGGTACCAGAGCGTCTGCGACGCGTCGCGGACGTAAAGTAGCTATTATCGTCATCCGAAGCGTCTGGCGTTTTATTTTGATTATTTTTGGCAATGTTTTCCTTAAATCTGCTGCTTATCGCACTTGTGTTGCTGGCATGGCCTACTTTGTAATAGCTGCCGCTTTTGGTCAAACGTTGACGTTGCTGGTTGGCGTTCTGCCGAATAAAGAGGTCGTTGTAGTGGGTCAGCTGTTGCTGCTGACTGCTTCCATGGGCACCGCACCAGGCAAGTCCATAGTGCCAGCGCTCTTCGAGGCGATGCTGATGTAGAGTGGCCAAGTCAATATCTGAACGGCAGGCCATGGCTTAGATGAATATAATTCACTTCATAAGTGATGCAAATCACCAATTTACGTCCACCGTTTTGGTACACAAATTGTTTCGATTTTTAGCACATTACAGCAGTTATTTTAACTAGAAATAACATTTTAATTAGCTTAACATTTACTTGGCATTGCGAACCCCTAGCTCATCGACTTGAGACGGCCCTGAGCAGTTGCTTTTTCTTGTTTCAAAAAGTAAACAGACTTAACCTTGCTCCCTTTTTTTCGAATTGTGTTAAAAACTTCGTTAAGCAAAGCCACAATAACCACGTATATTATAATTCAGGCAAACAACATACCAACTATTCAAATTGGCGAGGGAAAGCCCAAAAAATTCGAGATACATATAAAAGCATAAAGAGGGGCGATGTAAGAGCTTAATATTTGTTCAAAAAACAAACACACTAATATACATCAATATCTTGCTATTTGGCAACAGGTTTTAAGAACAAATTTAACAATAATAATCTTGATGTTAAATTTGTTGTTTACGCTTACGTACCCATCTCCGACCTGCTCTTAGTTCCGGCTCTGACGTCAACTAATTGCCATGAACATTTGCATAGAAATTCCAATAATAAAAACCGAGCAGGAGACGGAGGAAGAGATCAACACAAAAAGTTGCTTCCTAGGCTTAAATTGTCATTAGTCAGCAGAAATCTGTTGACAAAGGGCAAAAGTATCAGTGAAGCAGAAACGGATGCAGTGAAAATAATAATTTATATATATATATAAATACGAAAATAATTATAATTATTCAAAAAAATATTCTATCATGCCTTCAGTGAAAGTTTGAAATGTTTAATACACCAGGAAGTAATTATAAAAATTTTAATTTAAAATAATAATAAGAAAATATTATTAAGTGCAATCAACAAGTAATTGTGTGAGCTTGTAAACAATGAAAGCAGCCCTGCCGCCTGTGACAATAGACGAGTGCATAAAGCAAGCATTTAATGATTTACTGAACAAAGAAAAGCTATAGAAAACAGAAACAAAACAAATAATTAATTGTAAGCAAGAGGCAATGTCAACAAATGCTTTTTAATAGCTCGAGAGTCGAGTTGCAATCTATGGCTGGACCGCATTGGCCAAACGGGGCCTCACCGATTATTGACTGTTAACGATAAGCAAGGGGTGGCCAAGTGTAAATTTGCAAAGAAAACTACCAAGTCATGTTAAGCTAGAAAATGATTTAAACAAAAGTCCTCTAATTACATGTTATATAAGATGGCGTATTTAGCACACGAAACTTAAAGCCCGAGCTTCAAGCAAAGCCAACGACCGACAGAGAGAATAAGCGACACAAAAAGACAACGAAATAGGTAGAGATACGGAGAGGGAGAGAAATGGAGAGATAGAGAGCGCGCACAGATCTCACCAAACACGACCGCGCAGTCCGGTGAACAAGCGATAACTGAACTGAAACACCAAAAAGGTGATTAAATTGTAAATCTTTGTGCGATTTGAAAATAAAAGTTTACGACCGTTTCCAATCGTCGTACAGCTCAACAGTCCAGCGATCAGGTTGTAAACAACAGCTGAGCAGAGTTGGACACGCGTCGTATAATCAACGGAGAGCGAGAGAGAAATAGAGAGGCTTAACAAACAGGTGCTGGCTGCTATGTAAAAAAGTAGTCACCACGTTATGTAAACATCGCAGTAATTGGCAGCTAGTCTTGCTTAATTATTACTCATATTCTGTAAACTGATGCATGCTGATAAGGTACACAATAGGACTCCTCCAAAACGTGTGTAAGCACTTCTAGTAATTAATTGCCATTGTCAATGCATTGAGTTTTAACTTACCACCACCAACGCATTTCTATGTCGCTGGCAGTGCCATTGCTTAGCAGGCCAGGTCCCGGAGCAGAAGATGCTGATCCATTGTTGACATGGTTGTGGCGAACGGTGTTCACATTGAGCAACTGATTTTCATGCTCATCGAAGCTGCCACAATGGGCAGAAACACCTGGTATTGCTCCGCCAGTCGCACCTGGTACAGATTGTGCAGGTGTCGTCTTGGGCGTTCGACTTGGACATTGGATAATGTTGTATGGGGGAGAAGACATTGTTATTTGTCAGAAATGGCCGCGGGCCAGACTTTTGCTGCGCGATCTACCGTGCATACGTATAGTTATTTCCAAGTACGATTTCAACACGGCACGATAATTTGTTCGAATTGTTTGTTTTTACAAATGTTCAATTCATCGACCATGTTTTTAAAGTTTCTGTTGCTGCTGCGGTTGACCTACAAACGTGCACACTTATGTCTTCGCTGGAACAAATTAATTAATGCACGAACGACATGTGATACGGTGTAATCCTGTGTTAATAAGCAACATTTTATTGCTTCAATTTTAGTTATTTATTTATAAACCGACGTTAATTATAAACGATAAAGTTGTCTGAATCATTTGGAATCAGTTCAATAAGTCAGGTACCTAAACTGAATGAACGAACTAATTTCCCCAACATCGTTCATTTAGTTCCTTCATTTGGCACGATTGAAATGGAACATTTTGCTGAACATTTTAAAAATTGAATAACTCAAATGTTACTATTGTGTCTATGTAACACAGTTTTAATAGACAGCTAGTAAAAACGACAATTTAATAGTTGCTAAAAAGTCATTTTCTGTTGACGTATTGAGTAAAAGCATAACAGCTGTTTCTAACATAAGTCGATTATTTATTTTTGCAAATTTATATCGATATATAATAATCGATAAGATGCGTCACAGATATATTCGATATATTCCATTGCCATGAGTTTCAATGTGAGAAAACAAACATACTTTAATACACACAACAATACTTCTTTATTTATTTTCCACATTTCAATTGTGTAAGATATTTTAAAATATTAATATTCTAATATATCGATAGTCGATATAAAAAAATTTAACTTTTCCCAAGCAGCACAACCAGGCTGCTACAAAACTCAAAGTTACAGTTAATTTCAAGTGTTAAAAATATTTTGTTGTGCTTATTCAAGGTCGTTTTTTAAATGGTGAAGTGCAATCTTATAAACCCTATATTTTTTATGCTTACCGAAACTGATTTCGCTTGTCAAGTAAACTACCCACTGGCGTCTTTTTTATTGCCTTTGTCGTGCTACTTGGTGGTGCCGCAGATCCATCTTTAAGAATTTGTCTTGCGCGCTCCATATCCCGTACATTCATTGTAATAAGAAGTTAAGCACAACCTTAGTTAACGATAAATTAATTTGAATTATATGTCCACGCACAAACACAACCGTACAGTGGCACCGTTCAGAGTCTACTATTGCACACACCTATAATCCGAGATTTTATGCATTTCATATGACTAGATAAGCACGCACACCTGTCACGACGAACACAGACTCACAGAATCACACACTCATACGCATTTTGATATTGATTCGCACACCTTGAATGCGTTAACAAAAAAGGCAAAAGCAATATACAAAAAACTTGAAACAATGGCAAAAAAAGTGAAGCGTGTAACTCGTCGTGCATCTCATGTACGGCCTGAGGGCAACATTTTATAAGCTGGCAACAGCGCGTAGTTACTTTCAATTTCGTTTTTTCTATGCAAATAACCTTCTAACGATGTTCGATAAGCCCAAGTGCGTATCATCGGAACTGCCAATAAGTTGGGTAAGGCGGCGCGAACAGATTAAACCGAGGTGAACAACATGTAACCAACAAGTGGCCATGCATGCCAACAATATATGTATAAAAAAAGTATATATATATAATAGAAGAAAATGTATACCGCCGCTACTTTTTGTTTATATCAGGTACTTGGTATAGTAGAGAAATATCTATTTTTTAATTGCCTTTGCGACAGTGGCTGTAAAATATTCGAGGCTACTACACTTAGACTATAAAATAACATTACAAAATGTTAAATTATAATACAATATACATACATACATGCAGCATTTGCATAGTTTGACTACAGCGAAAGCTTACAAGGTGGCACACTTACATATCCCCAATGGGGAACTCTTAAACTTACGCACTACACATCATATAATTTTGCAGCTTCAATCTCATCGAAAAGCTCTTCCGATCCTGATGCCGTTAAATCGGACAGCTCATCTAGACACTTCTGACGCTTGCGCACGTTCCAGTGCAATCCATCGGCCAGCGAGGCAAACCAATCGGATATTTGATCTTGAGCGCATATGCTGGGCACCGGATATATTGAGGTTGTCACCCGCAGACTGTCGCCATGAAACAGCTCCTGGCGATTTCGGCCATCAAAGCTTACCCACGACGTATTGCGACTCTCAGGTGAAACAGAAATCTATAAAACAGAAACATTAAGCCAAGTTTTAAATGGATTTTAGAGTACTTACTTTCAATTCAACACCAGCGGGCACCACGATGGGTCTAAAACTCAATGAGTGCGGACAGATGGGCGTCACCATAATGGCCGGTACGGAAGGATGTATCATGGAGGCACCAGCTGCAACCGCATACGCAGTGCTGCCCGTGGGCGTGGACACAATCAACCCATCGCCCTGCACTGATGTAATGTACTTGCCATCCAAAAACAGATCAATATTGCTCAAGTATGGCGATGGTCCACGGTCGATGACAACCTCGTTCAATACTAAAATGCTATTAGTAGCGGGGGACGCATGCGCATTCAAATCTACAGTATGCGTCTTCCGATGCATCACACAGCGCAGGCGACTCCGCAATGTAAGCGCCGCATGACCCTCCAGAACACTACTAAGCTGTTCTTTAAAATTATCAAAACGAAAAGGTGTCAAAAAGCCTAAAGATCCTAAATGGAAGGCCATGACTGGGGGCACAGATTGCTGGAACAGCAGAGAGGCATATAGCAGTGTGCCATCCCCTCCAAGGCATACAATGAAGTCAATGCGATCCGTTAGATCATCCCGACCATCTCTGTGGGAGAAGAAAAAATTAAATGTTTTAAACTCTTCTGTCCCAAGAGACTTGTGCTTTTATGTAGCTTCTTTCAAAAACTTACTTGAATGTCACCAGCTTTTCACGAATTGCTCGAAATTGTGTGTCCTCGTTTAGAAGTGGATCGTCCAGTACTGCAGACTCCACCCAGACGACCATATTCTTTTCGTGCAACAACCAAATGACCAGTTGGACAAATGGCGGTAGCACGGAAGCATCGCTAACTTTCTTAATGACTAGCACAGTTAGAGGGGGCTTGTACCAAGTCAGCCGCTGACTAGCGGGATCCTGAATTTGCATAACCATTGCATGGTTTTTCATGATGCGTCCACATGGTCCAAACTGCTGGAACGGCGACGGCGCGTTTAAGCTGCGTGTGCGCCTACAAAAGAGAGGGCATTAACTACAAAATAATAGATATCAAATAGAATACAGGTGAACTGATTAATGTTAATCTATGTACCTATATTTGTTATACATAAATAATTCTAACACAGATTGAAACGACAAAACTTACAGTTCAAACTATAGTTACAGACTAATCTTTCCAAAATATAGCACAGCTCTTCATTAAATAGCAGTAGGGCTCTTAAACAATTTTATAACAGCCGTTAACAATCACCGCAATGTTAACACCGTCACGCTAATTTTCAGAGCCCAACCTTTGGCGTCAGTGTTTAGTGAATGCCAATTAAAATAAATAGCAGATAGATTTGCGAAGCAAGTGTCAGTCAGCTTGTAAATACACATTCATGTATACATGTATGTATATGTTCCAGTCAAATCTTAACTGCACAAATGATGGTATATGCATATGATAAAGATTACCACCACCAGCTGCTGCCCTTATTGCCGCCACATACTCGATTTGACGCCTCGTTTTCATCGGCCCTGTCGTTGTTTTGGTTTCCTTGGCTTGTTTGTGATTGCCGCGGTGTTGATTCACTGTGTTTGGGCGTTTCTGATAATGACATTTTGAGATATGCCGACACGGACAGCTTCAGGCCTTTCTCAGCCGTACAACAAATCTTAAATTAATTGGCTCATTGAACATTTAAGTGTGTCTGAAGATTTGGAATGACAAAATACTGATAAAAATACACACGCATTTCAGCAATTTCAAAACAAAAAATACCTAATGAGCTTTTTCATTTTATGTTGCATACTTTTTTCTGTTAAAACTAATTGACATAAAAAGCAAGCGTTCTCAAAAGTTAACATATCTTAAGAACAATTACTCTTGGAATGATTTTGAATAGAATTTCCTAAAATCTCGTTTTTCTTCACAAAGTTGCAATCGATATTATAGAAGTAGGGATAAGTGTTGCTAAAAATAGAAACAATTTTAAAACAAGCAATAAAATGTTATTAATCCAAAAAATAAAAAATAAAGAGAAAAAAACCCCAGTAAAACATCGAAGGAAATTTCTCATGTTTTCGTAGTATACAGTATGGGAAAAATATGTTTGTATATTCTAAAGTATTTTTAGTTTCTTTCAAATGATTTCTCTGTTTGCTTACCGAAATTGCTTACGTCTCTCACTTAAATCTAAGATGCGAGTTTTTCTCAACGGCTTCGGAGAGTTTTCCGGCGAAACAACTGCTGCGCCACCATCGTATTCATCCTCAACAGAGATGGAGTTGGCAGCCATTTGGCGGGCCAATTGCATATCCTCGTCGCGCATTTTAGCAGGATGCTTAGGAAATGTTGTATTTTTAGCTGTAAAAGGAGCTAGATGTTTTTCCAACCGCACTGTTACAGTGTTCAATTTCAACTAAATGGCTTTCAACGCCCCAACTTCTAAAATATATACAACGCATGCATACAACTTTTATTTACATATGTACGTGAATATATACAGACATGGATACATTGTACTTGTACATACATATATTGTAAGATACTGTATTGAATATGCACACATACTCGTACTTTGAATTTTTAAGATCCAACTCAATACAATAGTACAACGCCCATACGTACCAAGAACTCCCTATTTGAGAGTACCCGACTTGAATATACCACGTACCTAGTTTAACACCACATACATACTCACACGTACATATATTAATCTGTTATGCAGTTGCATGTACAAGCAGCCGACAGCTCGACTCAGGACTTGATGTTGCTCAATAATAACAACATATAATACCCCTATTTCACATGTATTTCGTTGCTGGGTATAAAATAAAATTTGCATTTTCACAACAGACACACAAAATGCATACATATGTGTGTGGGTATGTAGATATCTATGCCGTGAGCCTTAACAATTTGATACAGTTTTGGGCGGACCTGCGTAAAAGATTTACATGTTTTATATTAATGTTTTTGTATGATAAATTGCTGTCACCCGGCGGCAAACACATACGAACAAAGTGCATGTGGAACAATTATGAAGATTCAAGGCAAAGAAACTGCCTTAAACTAAATAGTATTTATATACAAAAAAAATTAAAAGCAATCCGTTCACTTTATTTTTTGAATTTATTATTTATCCAGTTACCATTTTATGAATATATGTTAAATAATATTTAAAAAAAAACACAAAATTACTAGCAAGCAACAAATTTTTTTTTTTTTGCGAATCCACCAGTAATTTATTTTTATCAATAAGCCAACAGTCTTTCTTTCAAGTTCCGCTTTGGTATATAAACGATCATCGGCCTCGAGTTTAAATTTCCGCCGCCAAACTTAGAAAAAGCTCAATGCTACACATTAAATACCAGTTGAAATTTGGTATTTTGTGAATCGATTACAATTTTCGATAGATCAGTAAGCGCTGCGGCAAAATTTATTTCGGTGAATTTTTTATTCTAAGAAGACTAGAGAGTTGCATAGTTTTTAGTTAACAAAAACTTCAATGGCAACAAAAGCATCTTTAACTTTGCAAATGCTAACCAATCGGTTGGGCAAAACTAGTACCCAAACTCTGAGGTAAGCAACAGCACTAGATGCCGCATGTGTCTCTGTGACGTAATTACATTTAATTGGACGCACGTTATTGCTTTTTTGTAACAAATCCAATCAGCTTGCTTCGGCATTTCAAAACACAATCGCGACGTGGATATAGCACGGAAAAGCAGCAGAAGCAAGTAGGCGATGAGGCCGTGGCAGGGGAACAGAAAAAAACAGCATCGCCGGAAATTGAGCGGCTGACGCAAGAGCTGACAACAGCAAAAGAGCAGAACAGCGAACTCCTGGACAAGTACAAGCGCGCACTGGCTGATAGCGAGAACATGCGTACCCGGCTCAACAAACAAATAAGCGATGCCAAAATCTTTGGAATTCAAAGCTTTTGCAAAGATCTGCTGGAGGTAGCCGATACGCTGGGTCATGCAACTCAAGCCGTACCTAAGGAAAAAGTATGTTATGTTTATTTTATATACGCAACTTCCCATCTCTAACTAATGATTACTTCCTTAGCTTAACGGCAATGTAGATCTGAAGAACCTTTACGAGGGCCTAAGCATGACTCGCGCCTCGCTGCTTCAGGTATTTAAGAGGCATGGCCTGGAGCCTTTGGATCCAATCAATCAGAAATTTGATCCTAATTTGCATGAAGCACTGTTCCAAAAAGAGGATACTTCAGTTGAGGCTAATACAGTTGTGGAGGTTACTAAGCTCGGGTACAAACTTCACGAGCGTTGCATACGCCCAGCTTTAGTGGGCGTGTCCAAATGCTGATAACAATCATGCCATGTTGTTCATTTAAAATCCTATTTTATGTGCTTGCTGAAAGCTCTTCATTTACATAGCCTAGTTTCATTATTTGCAAATTTCTCTTATGCTGCAAAATTTATGTACGTTATTATGTAAATATATATTTGTTCCCCCATGTACAGGGAATTTGCTTTAGAGTTAGCAAAATTAGAATTCACTAAATGTGGCAACGTTTCCTTAGTTATTAAGTGCCCTATGGCCTTTCTGTGCACAACACATTTTTACCACAGGCGTAGCCGGGAAATGGCCAACTATACGGGCTTTAACTATAATAAACTGGTTTGTTTTCAAATTGCAATGTGTTTAAAATTGTCTATGTAATATTTTTGTTGCCCTCTTGTATAATACATAATATAAAACATCACATTTTTAGATATAGCAATATGAAGAATGCATTTTATAAAATGAATGAAAAAAGCTGTGTGTACCATAGACCGTAACTCACGACCAAAATAAAAGTGAAATTCCTAAGAAATACGTAATTTGGTAATAATGCAGGTACGCAGAGACTGTTCTTGAAAATTCAATGGAAAATGAGATTTTCTATGGCTCAGCAGGTAGAAAATCGTCATCTACTACGACTGATTATTCGTAGAAAGAAAAAAGAAAATTCCACGAAGCTGGGCCTAAACCAGAATAGAGAAGGAAATTGTTTTAATATCCGAAGGCTTTTTGGAATGTGCGATCAGTGATATTTTGTCAGTTGTTCATTAAACCTCGAATTGAATACAATGTTCGCTCGGTCATTTAAATTCCTCCTGCTGTTGGCCCTGCTGCAGTGCATTTGTGGATGGAAGTCGCAGTTGCCCAAGTTCTACGGACAAGATAGTGCAGTAATTGTAGACACTGACAAGCCCAGGTTGAATCCAAAGTTGCAAAATGCACTCTACTACAATATACCCGTCTACAACATATTTAATCCTGGCGCTGGTAGTCCAACGGCGAGTGCAGCCACAAATGTAGCACAATCATCAATAGTCGACGAGTACCCCAGCGATTTGCTCTATATTGCACGCAATAAACTGGGCCTGAAACGCATGGAACAATTGCCCAGCATCAGTGAGCTTGGCAAGCTGCTGGGCACTGGCGACGCAGTTGAAACCATAAAATACGTACGTTCACTAACTTCCAACGATCAGGGCATAGCACTAATGAAGGCTTACTTGGAATCGTTGGACTATGAGCCAACCGATTCCGACGCTGATAATATGCCTCAAAAGAAAGACAACGAAGATGACAATGTCACGAACAATGCTGATATAGATGCTAATTACGATGAGTTCCTCCCCAAGATGGACACAACTATAACAACGAAGGCACCAAATCTCGACTGGGCGGAGGGTGGCCTTATGCAGAATGTCAATGATTTTATGAAACAATACGGTTTGTGGTCAGATAGCACTACAACGCCTAGACCCGTTCCGTACAAGCATGTGTTGGTGGCATCTCCGCTGCCAACCCAGAAGGGAGCTGTAGCAGCCGTGCGTCCCGTGCTTGTACGCCAGCCATTGCCCTACCACTATCCCATTCCATTGCGCCCTATTCTGTTGTCAAAAACCATGACGACTACGGCAAAGCCAGCTGTAATCCCCAGCTCCCTCGACCAAAACTCGAATCGCTCCACTCAAGTTTCAGCGCCGGCACATCTCAACACGCCTAAACGGACACCGATGCCATCAGACGCCCACGTGGCGCCGCACGTTCACCAGCTTGCAAAAATGGCGAACATCTCGCCCCAAGTACTGGATGGTTTCCTACAGCAACAGCCCAAGCTAGCCGAGTTGGCCAAACGCGTGAGTCGACTGCCGCTGGTGCAGCAGCACAGCCGGGCTATTGATTCTCAATTATTTATGGCCGTGAAAAAGGCGCTGTCGCAGGATGAGAATTTAAAGCGTTTGCTTGGAACATCGCAGCCATTGGAATAACTATTAACTATTATCTAATTAACATAGTTTGTAATCTTGCTTTAAATAAAAATACGTACATGTACAATACATAACCTTATTTTTAAACATGTGGCGACACCTCAAAATGCAATGGCCGTGGGATTATTCGACCACCGCATTATTAACTGCCGTTACCTTGTTTTAGCGCTAATTTGCATAACTGTCGCCTAGTAATAAATCAACGACAATTTACTGTTGAACGCATAAATACCATTTCTTCTCCCTTAATTTAAGCCTGACTGTGTGTTTAACAATTTAATGAAAATGATGCACCAATTTTTAGCGCAACACTTTGGTAAGGTTGTTAATTTACTCTTTGTCCATGAAAAATAGCACCCGAAAGTTCTGGAGAATAAACTAGTGGGCGTGCATTGGACAGCCTGAATTCTAATATTAAATAAATTTTCAACGGGACCGAAATGTATTAGACAACCAGCACAGCGTGCTTGCTGCGGAAAAATGTGAACAAAGTTACTTCTGTTATTTAACATAACAGCGTCAATGCAATTAACATAGAACTGACTTTAAGTGTTAGACTATTATCGATAGAATCGATTACAGATATTATTGAAATTAACATTTATCAACAGTGTTTACAATTCCGGAAACACAAAAATTGTTTATACACAATTCTGATGGCAGATTTGGACGTTTGCCGAGTTTGTATGGCCAGGGAAAGTGCCTATTCTGTTAAATTGGTTAATATATTCGATTGGAAGCCTGGGGTTGTCGTAATAGAAGACGACATAGGAATAGGGAGTATAAAACTTGATGACATGCTCAACGAGTGCACGAATTGTGAGGTCAAGCCTGATGATGAACTACCAAAGAAAATTTGTCTGCGCTGCGTTATAGACGCCCAACATGCATTTAAATTCAGGCGTTTGTGCAACCATAGTTACCGTTTCCTCCGTCAGCTTCTAAGTGAGCGGCAAAAAGATAGCGCTGAAATGGTTAAAAAGGAATGCCCGGCAATAAAAGCAAGACAAACAACCCAAACTAATGAGGTGTATTCCACAACCATAGACGATGGACTAGAGAACGTAGAAACCCCAGAAGATCGACTAGGGTTTAGCGACATGGATTTAGGACCCATCAAGATAGAGCACAGTTTAAGAAATGAGCCCACAGACGTCCAAGACCAAGCGATCCAGCAAGAGGAGCTGAAGTACGCAATGTATGAATGCATTTTATTATTACCACTTTTTAACTCATCGTTGTATGTCCAACAGCTACTACACAGATGGGAATGCCGATAAAGACATACCAAGCAGTGGTGATCGCCCATACAAATGCCCTCAATGTCCAAAGTCATTTTCCCAAAACCAACATCTTAAGCGACACATCTCTGGACACATGGGCAAACGTCCGTACAAATGTCCACACTGTCCAAAGGACTTTGCCCAGAGTCACCATCTCAAGCGTCACATTTGTACGCACACAGGACAACCCTTCAAATGTTCGCACTGTTCAAAAGCCTTTCCTTTAAATCATCTTCTGTGTGAGCACATACGCGTTCATACCGGCGAACGGCCATTTCAGTGCCCACATTGTCCCAAATCATTTACCCAAAATCCTTATCTGACAGCGCACATTCGCAGACACAGGGGTGAGCGTCCTTTTCAGTGTCCCTATTGCCCCAAGGCCTTTGGATTAAATCACATTCTACAGACACATATACGCGGACACAAAGGTGAACGTCCGCACAAATGCTCCCACTGCTCGAAGGCCTTTACTCAGAAGTGTAATCTGAAGATGCACCAACGACGATGTCCAGCAATAATAAGAGGTCAAACGAGTCTAATAGATAATTTAAGAAATTTTCCTAGCGAAAATAAAGTTGATATTCAATTATAACAAATTTCAGAATTATAAATTCGTGATTTTCTAATTTATTTCAAAAGCTGTAATACACCTGGAAAATAAATTCGCGTTATCTGATATCTTAGTGTAGTATTATTTGCAAACAAAAAATTAAAAAAAAAAAGGATCCAGCATAACAAAACTAATAAACATTCGAAGTTGGAAGTCACAAGGCTAAGAACTAAAACAAAAAATATACGTTTGCGATTAGTATCGTTTACCGTGAATATCGATAGTCGACTTGATATCAACAAGAAGCAGGGTTGCTTTTGAATAAACTAAAACAGAACATACACGTCGTAAACGTCACCAAAAACTAAGTCGAAAACAAATTATTGACAAATTTCATATTAATAAAATGTTTAATTAAACGCACTATTCCGTACACATTTGGCGCCTGTATGTGTGTGTGAGCGTGTATGAGAGCCTGCGCTGTATCCAAGTGGGAGTAAAACATATGTACATATGTGAGACGAGAAGAGCAGCAGCGGGTTTTTTACAATTTGTTCGTTGCGTGCCAAATTCTAAAAGGTGGAAGCCAATTAAGTGGAATTATTGAATCTGGATACAATGTCACTGCCAGGCAACGGTATTTATGTGGTGCGAGGCGAAATGGCCACACTAATGACGGCCATGCGACGTGGTACTCGTTGGAATGCAACAGCCTACGTGGTAAGTGCCTTATACATACTTATATACATATATATATGTGCTGAGAATATATGCAAATCGACAATATTTCAGGATGATGAGAAGGACGCCTTGCTGAAACTGTTCATTGATCTGAAGCAGGTGCTAAACCGCATCGAGGATTTACGTCTGATTGAACCGAACGTGTTTCTAGCGCCCTTTTTGGAGGTGATTCGGACAGCGGACACCACAGGACCTTTAACTAGTCTCGCCCTTGCCTCGGTGAACAAATTCTTGTCATATGGCCTGATTGGTAAGAAAAACATGTATGAAATTGGCGCTTCTCTTTGACCTCTATCTTTGCGAATCCTAAATATAATTTAAGTCAAAGTATCTACAGTTAATGGCGCGTTTTCTGTACGTAATATACAAGATACCATACATTGGTATAAAGGACTGTAAACTATTCATTCTCCCAAATACATGAACACACTTTTTTTATTCAGATCCCACGACTCCAAATCTGGCTGTAATTGTAGAGATGATTGCGGATGCTGTAACGCATGCCCGCTTTATGGGCACAGATCAGTCCTCTGATAGTGTGACATTTATGCGTGTTATCGAAGTGTTGCACACTTTGATCCGTAGTCCAGAGGGTGCTGCCGTTAGCAATGAGTCAATGTGCGAAGTAATGCTCAGTTGCTTTAAAATCTGCTTTGAGCCGCGCCTCAGCGAGTTGCTGCGCCGTTCCGCAGAGCAATCACTCAAGGACATGGTGCTGCTATTCTTTATGCGCCTGCCACAGTTTACGGAGGACTGCAGCGACACTGTGCTGCAGAAACGTTTCACCATTTACGAAGCAGCTGGTGCAGCAACAGAAAAGCAAAAACGGAAGACTCAGTCAGCTTTAGCTGTGCAACGCAAGATGTCTGCGACCGAGGAGCCGCCTCAAACGCCACAGACAGCGCTAGTACCGCCCACACATTTGAAGGCGCCCATACTCGCCACGACGCCTGCTTCACCAGCAGGGAACATTCTGGATATGCAAGGCAAGATCACGCAAACACCAACCACAACAACCGTTGGGAATGCTGGCAGTGGTGGCAATGCCAACAGTGGTCCGGTGGATGTGCCATTGATTCAGGTCGATATAGCGAAATCTGAGGAGCCCGCGGATGAGGAGGAGGAATCTACACCAGGCACAGCCACCACGCTAACCGATGCCAACAGCAGTGAATACATCAACTCTGTGGGCGTACGCTTTACCCAGCAATCGTCTTCACAGGATGCAGCCGCTTTATCAGCTACGCTGACACCGTATGGGCTACCCTTTATTCAGGAACTGTTTCGGTTTCTTATCATATTGTGTAATCCACTGGATAAACAGAATTCGGACAGTATGATGCATACTGGTCTAAGTCTGCTTACCGTTGCCTTTGAGGTGGCCGCAGACAACATTGGAAAATATGAGGTCCTACTAGAGTTGGTCAAGGATGATTTATGTAGAAACCTAATTTCGGTGAGTTAAGATTAAGATTATGATTATTGAAATATTGAATATTAACGTGCACTTTTTTCTTCAACAGCTGCTAAGCTCAGAGCGCCTCAGCATCTTTGCTGCTGATTTGCAACTATGTTTTCTGCTTTTCGAATCACTGCGCGGTCACCTCAAGTTTCAGCTGGAGGGCTACCTTAAGAAATTGAGCGAAATTATAGCGAGCGATAATCCGAAAACTCCGTACGAAATGCGAGAACTGGCGTTAGACAATCTGCTGCAGCTGTGGCGTATTCCCGGCTTTGTAACTGAACTGTATATCAATTATGACTGCGATCTATATTGTACAGACATGTTTGAAAGTCTTACTAATTTGCTCAGCAAGTACACGCTTTCAGCCACCAATGCAGTCTACAGCACCCATATTATATCCATGGATACTTTGATCAGTGTCATCGATTGCATCGAACATAATTGTGCTGCTGCCAAGAACAGCAGCAGCATTAACAACGCTCTCGTCCAGAGCCCGTCGACAGGTGTTGGGGGCAGCCGTCATTCGCGTCACAACAGCGGCCTTGAGGGTATTGTAATTGACAATGGCGAGGATCATGTGGAGAACATAGCAAGCTTTATCAACAAAAGCTCACATCGTTTACGGCTACAGTCAGGAGGCGAGGGTGGCAACATAACCAGTGAACAGTTGGCCAGCGTTAAGGAGAAGAAGCGCCTGCTGTCCAAGGGAACGGAATGGTTCAATCAGCGACCCGACAAAGGCATTCAGTACCTCCAGGAGCATGGCATTTTACATGCACAGCTAGATCCCATGCAAGTGGCGCTTTTCCTGCGCGAAAATCCAGGTCTGGACAAGAAAATGATTGGTGAATACATCTCAAAAAAGAAGAACGTGGACTCTAAAATTCTTATCAACTTTGTGGACTCGTTTGACTTTACTGGGCTACGCGTTGATCAAGCCCTGCGCCTTTACCTGGAGACGTTCCGCTTACCTGGTGAAGCTCCGCTAATTTTCCTTGTTTTAGAGCACTTCTCAGATCATTGGCATGTAAGTATACTTTCCATAAATCTTTTTCCTTAAGCACTTGAAATTTTGCGCGTATGATAACTGTAAAACATTTTCTAAGTTCTGCATTCAAAAAGTTTTATGAACTGTGACTTTGTTGACAGAATCAAAACAAGGAGCCGTTTGCTAACACAGATGCCGCCTTCCGTTTGGCCTATGCCATCATCATGCTGAACATGGATCAGCACAATTCGAATGCAAAGCGTCTTAATGTACCCATGACGCTGGAAGATTTTACAAAGAACTTACGTGGATTAAATGGTGGTCAGGACTTTGATCAGGAAATGCTAGCGCAAATATTCAATGGCATTAAGTGAGTTTGGGTTCGGAAACTGATTTAAATATGCGTCTATATCAAATCTTTTTCTACAGAAATGAAGAGATTGTAATGCCCGCCGAGCAAACTGGTCTCGTGCGCGAAAACTATTTGTGGAAAATGTTGCTACGTCGCGGCGGTACTCACGACGGTCACTTCCACTACGTAAACGATGCCGCCTACGATGTACAAATCTTTAACATTGTGTGGGGCGCCTCGTTGAGTGCCTTGAGCTTCATGTTTGACAAGAGCACCGAGACGGGCTACCAGCGCACACTGACCGGTAAGAACTATTAAAAGCCAACTATTTATTGAAGCACCAAACTATACAAAAAACCTTAACAATTGCAGGATTTAGTAAATCGGCGGCTATATCAGCACATTACAATCTTTACGCAGACTTTGATGCGCTTATACTGACCTTGTGCAAGTTCACCACGTTGTTGAGCAGCGTGGAGCAGCACGAGCCGGTGCCAGCCAACAATGAGATTCAACAGGCGGTTAATTTTGGTCTCAATGCTAAGGCGCAAGCGGCTATGCGAACCGTATTTCTACTAGTGCATGGCTATGGGGATAGTCTGCGTGACAGCTGGAAACACATTTTGGATCTTTTTCTTCAGCTGTTCCGTCTAAAACTTCTACCCAAAACACTTATTGAGGTCGAAGATTTCTGCGAGCCCAACGGCAAGGCTATGCTCATATTGGAGAAACCCCGCGAGAAGCAAGAGTCGGGTCTATTCTCCAGCCTCTATTCGTTCATCAGCTCTGAAGGCCAACGTGAACCTACCTACGAGGAGCAAGACTTCATTAAACATGGCCGGAAGTGCATTAAGGAGTGTCAGCTGGATCAAATGTTGCAGGAGTCAAAATTTGTCCAGTTGGAGTCATTACAGGAGCTTCTCCGATGTGTACTGTCTCTACTAAAGGCGCCAGAATCACCAAAATCCACTGGTCAGGTCTATGCCGAAGATATAACCGTATTTTGGATGGAGTTTCTCGTCAAGATTGTGGTGCACAATCGTGATCGCATGATTCCGTTGTGGCCAGCTGTGCGCGATCAAATGTTTCATCTACTGAATAGCAGTGCTCAGAATGGCTATGATTATTTGCTTAATCGTTGCATTGTAGCTGTCCTGAAGCTAGCCATCTACTTGATGCGGAACGAGGAGCTGTGCCCCGTGGTGCTGCAGTCGCTCAAAAAGCTGTTGGCACTGAAGCCGGCTGTGCTGTTGCGCATCTCAAAGCAAATTTCCATTGGTATCTACGAGCTGTTAAAAACCTCTGCTCAAAATATTCATTCGGAACAAGACTGGCAAATTATTTTCAATTTGCTGGAGTGTGTTGGCGCTGGCGCTGTTCCGCCTAACTTCGAGGCTGGACTGCAGATTACGCCCAATGGTCGCGCGACATCAGATGGCGAGGAGGATGCAGCTGCGTCGCTTGAGCGTGGCTACACATCTGACTCGGAATTAGGCAAGGCGGCGAGTGCACCACCCCCCACTTCTAGTCCCAGCGCTGAGAACTGGATACTGGTTAGCAAGGATAGCGAGTTAACCACAGCATCTAGGTATGTATGTTTCTTTTACTGGAAGTTAGATTGGTATAGTGTTTGTAGGAGACAAGGGCTTATCTGCTTTCACTGTTTTAATGTTCATATTTATTCTCTTTTAGGCCCCAATCACCGCCCAGCTCTACCGCGCCCGCTGTAAGCACACTGGTGTTTAACTGCCAACTGCTGGACCACGCACCCTTCGCGCTGTTTAAATGCTGGGACTCTCTTGCATTTATAGTGCGCAGTGTGGCTCATATTACGCCGTACAACTTTGAGGCCTGCGTACGTTGCATTCGCATCTTTGTGGAAGCTTGTCGAGATGGTGGAATACAGCAGCGTCGAAAATTTGAAGCCGCTGGCAAGAAGCGAAACTTTAAGAAGCGTCAGGAGAGCACACGTGAATTAGGTGTTGTGAAGTCGACGTCCACCGGAAATTTAACCTCGATGATGGGCGAGGTTGGCGAAAATCATCCACCAAGCGCCGCCGAACAGGAAGAGCTGGCACAGCGCTACGAGCAGTTGTCAATTCAGTTACTCGACCTCATGTATACATTGTACACGCGCACGGCACAGATCTTTCGCTGGTGGGCTGAAGAGGGCTGTACTGTGCCCCAATCGGCGGCGCTGTGGACGCCCGGTTGGTGTCCTCTGCTGCAGGGTATCGCGCGGCTGGCCATGGATCGACGGCGCGAGGTGCGCACCCATGCTATATCCTGCCTTCAACAACGTGCGTTGCTGGTGCATGATTTGCAGACGCTTTCGGGTACCGAGTGGTGTTCCTGTTTCCAGCATGTCCTCTTCCCGCTGCTGAACGAACTATTACCGGAGAGTGTTGCTGCCAGCCAGCTGGAAGCCTCCCTCTTGGAGGAATCTCGTATTCGCACGGCCACCATAATGTCAAAAATGTTTTTGCAGCACCTGACGACGCTCATAGAGCTAGGAGCCACATTCAACGAACTGTGGCTCGACATCCTCGACTACATTGAGCGATTCATGAAGGTGGGCTCTGACACGCTCTCAGAACAGATGCAGGAGATACTCAAAAACATGCTGCTCGTGATGCACTCTGTGCGCGTATTTCATAATCAGGACGGTACTCTCCAGCAGGCTCTATGGGAACTCACGTGGCGACGCATTGGCGAGTTTTTGCCCAACCTCAAGACGGAGCTGTTTCACGATGAAGGTGCGTCGGGTGTTTAGTCGAATGTCAAGCCTAGCCTTAAGGGGGCACCCTGTTTTAATATCCGGTACCTGTCCGCCTGCAGATTTGGTCTCGCCAGCCATTTCGCTGGAAATAACAAAAATCATTTATGAACATTCCATGACATTACCCTTGCCAGCACGCAGTTACGACTTGGCAACGTTCTCGACGGCCACAGCCAAAAGTGTCGACTTTACCAATACTCCAGTGCACGTTAAGCGGCAGAAGAAACACTGGCTCCGTTTGCGTTTTAAGTTTAAGTTGCTCAAGGGTCTAGCCAAGAAAATGAAATGATATGTTGTTTAGTTTGTGCCCTTAAATTGCTGTTATAGTTTTCAATTTATTTCGTTATCAATTAATTCCTATCTCTAACTGCTCGTTTTGCAGGCAAGCGAGCTCAAACATTGACAAACACTGCAACCGCTCAGCAGATCCCGTCTGTGGCTATTCTGCCCAGCCCAGCACAGCAGCACACAGAGCTGAGTGTCAGCGCTGTTGCTGATACCGCTGCTCCTGTGCCGGGTGTTATTGCCACATCCTCATTGGTTTCACCTGCAGAATCGCCGCGACGCAGCATTATTCTTCAGCCGCCCATGACTGAGGCACTCCAACAAGCGCCAAGCTTTATATTTGCTCAGGTAAGTCGATTTTTGTTTACAATTGTATATATATATATGTATGTAAATTGATTGAACCTTTTATACTTCTTAGCCCATACTGATGCCTCCACAGCAGCCCGCAGAGCTGCAGACTCCCATTAACAATAACACATTGCTGCCCGATTTAATCAATGAGGCAGCTGCAGCGGTTGTTGCACACACAAATTCCTACACGACACCCCTTCACAGTGTTAGGCAAACGGAAGCGCCAACTTCTACACCCATCGTCAGCAGTAATAGCTATGCAATTGATCTGCCAGCTACGCCGCCGAACACGGTTGAGCACCAGCAAGTTCTGTATCAGCAATTCCAGTATCAGCAGTACCAGGCGCAACAGGCACATCCGCCTACACCGAGTGATGTGCCACTTAGTCATCTACTGGCCTGCAATGCATATCCATCGCTGCCCAAGATGCCGAACGCGTCTATTGTCCATAGTTTTGTGCCCGTATACGAGGCGCCAGCTGTACAGACAGGCAATGCTTCTGACATTTATCAGGAATATGTGCAGAACCCCTATAATATAACTTTACAGCAGGCGCCGCAGGAGCAACAATCACAGCAACAGTCGGCTGAGGTACTCTTTCCAGCTGTAGCCACGCCCGCCAACTTCTTCAATGCCAATGTCGATCCCAGCACCATACCGCCCGGCTCTGAGCTGCTCTACGGGCAACAGTAAGCCGCGAAAGTGAAATTAGCCTTGTCAGCTTTTCTTTTACTAGAATGATGGAAACCCCGTATTTGTTTTTAATAATTTTAGGCGTTTTATTTTCTGTATACTTTTAAAAGAAAACATGCAGCTATATAGAACTTTTCGTAAACCCTTTTAATTTTTACACATTCCGCGGGTGTGCGTGTTTTTGATTTTTAAATATGACGAGTACGTTGTAAGAGTAAACCATAGTTTCACTAAATAATCGAACGCAATTCGAAGAGTATTTGCAACCGATAAAGCTTTATGCCACTGTTTAAATTACGGATAATAGTTTCAATAATTAGAAAGCTATTTATATGAATATATCGTATGTATGTATGTTATGCAAAACGGCAATTGTAAATATCGCAACCTAAAATATACAACAAATAATGCATATGTGAAATGAAGTTTGTTTTGACAGCTTTTCTCTAAATCACTGGTCGCTGAATTCTAATAATTTTTTGTTCAATATTCCGTGCATATTAACAACAAAATTATTAGGGTTTACCCAAAATAACAAAAATAAACAACCCGACTCCGTGACAATGCATCGCAGCATTGCCGTGACTAGGATTCGAACCTGGGTTACCACGGCCACAACGTGGGGTCCTAACCACTAGACGATCACGGCTACGTCAAGCTGTTGTAAATCTGGGTTCCAACAACAAAACAAAAGCAAACATTCGTATTTTATCTTTAAATTATAGGTCAATTAGCTGACGTTTCGTTTTATTTGGCTTGGACAGTAGAAAAACGAGATTCTGATTAATTTATAACAAATTGATCTAAACAATGCTTAGCCAAATTAATATAATTAATAGATAATGACGCTTTATTGTGAAGACCGAAACAAAATCGAAACGGGCTTAATGTATAAAGTCCCCCAGTATTAAAAAATCTCGGTATAACAATAAAAGCAACAACGTAACACAATTCGGAAAAAAAACCTCCAATGATACTTAGTAAAATTATGATGGTATTTTTATTAGAATTTATTTTACACAAAAATATGTTGGCAACACAAAGAGTGTGATTTAAGCCGAAGGTAAAATATAATTATTAAAATATATGTTAAATAACAACGTTTTGAAATATATTTAAATAAAAATGACCAAAAACAAATAATAATTTGAATATATATTATTTGAACCAAAAAAACTTTCCAACCAGATTCCGTGACAATGCATCGAAGCATTGCCGTGACCAGGATTCGAACCTGGGTTACCACGGCCACAACGTGGGGTCCTAACCACTAGACGATCACGGCTACACCAGTTGTTGTAAAATGTTGGCCAAATGCCATTTTTCAAAGTAATGACATATACATATAAACTTTTGTGAAAATCTGAAACTAGGAAATGAAAGATAGATGGCGCTAGTAAATACTTTTAAATTTCATACAATATGTGAGAATAATAATTGAAATACAGATGGCGCTTAAGAATATGGATTCATTGATAATTAAGCGTGAAGGAATAGTAATAATATATAGTGGTACAGCAATGATAATATGTAGTTGGAAAAGTTTAACTATAGATTGGACACAACTACGAGGTACACTTGTTAAATATCACTTTAATGGAGGCATTGAATGGAGAGTCGACAATACAAAAATAATTTTTTTTTTTTTGTAAAAATAAAAATTTAGCCAGACTCCGTGACAATGCATCGCAGCATTGCCGTGACCAGGATTCGAACCTGGGTTACCACGGCCACAACGTGGGGTCCTAACCACTAGACGATCACGGCTACGCCTGGCTGTTAAGTACTGCTGACCAAAATTCTGTTTTTTTTATTTTATGAATCTTAAGTTCCACTTTTATTTACAAACAATACGCGTAAGGGGGGAAGAGAAGTTTATAAAGCACATTTTCTTACATTTAATGAATTTCACATTAATTATTTTTATTATTCTTCATTACGTTCAACTTAAGTTTTCTGTCCTACAATGTTACGGTCACACTTTCTATCAAATGGCGGCAGCATCAAAATCAAACGTCGAAATAGAAATGTACTTTATTTTAAGAGTACATTTGGAAGAAAATATGTAAAATCGCTTTAATCCCTTGTATACGTTTAAATCTGTCCGGCATCTAAGAAATATTTGCGAATTTGTTGAAATCAGTATTTTTGGAGTACATTTAACGAAAAGCGTTATTATAGTTTTTATTCTGTCCCACACCAAAACATTTTCACAGAAAACTGTGAAAACAATATCAATTGCCAAGCGTTTACTTTAAATGGAAATCCAAAAGGTCATCGCCATACCATATAGATCGAATGTTTCGTGGCGTTGGGGCTCCCCAATTTCCCACTGCTTGATCGGTTCATAAATTTGGAGCCAGTGCCTTCAGTTGTAGCAGGCGCACATAAACAACAGGTTGCAGCTATTTTGTAAATATAAATGAGATGATCTGCCAGGGCGCGGGTGCAGTTGCAGCATCACAAAAAATAGTTGCTCATGTGTAACCAAGTGTAACAAGAGCCGCGGCGAACAGATTTTCAAGTAAGGGATCTACGAAGGAAAATTTCGGCTATTGTGCATATGCATTCATATGCATGTTTGTACGTACCTACAAATATATACAATGTCAACAATACATTTGCCGCATGCTTTGTTTTCTGATTATATCTGCTGCCTCAGCGCTGTTACAGATTTATCTAAAAGTCACACCATTTTTAAATTGTTGTGGGCTTAGTTCATTTATTGGCAGAGGAGCAGGAGCACAGTGTGTGATTAAAGTATGTGGACAATGAGGAATTTTCTTTACAGTTTTCTAACTGCGACAAAGACAGAGATGAATACATTATATATAGACATGTGTAGAGTTCTCATCGTGGAAAACTGAATACGTTATTTTAGTTTGTTTTTGTTTTCGCATTCTTAACAGGCCAACATAATTCATAGAAGACTGGTACATTCGTGTTCTATATTGAAAAACATAATGACCCTGCTCAGCCTGGCACTTAAAATACCCACATAAGCATACGCATGTATGTATATAAATGTATATAAATGTATGTATATATATATATATATATATGTATGCGTGCATCCTATGCACGCTGATTGCTTGTTGAAATGCGACAAAACAGATGTGTGATGGAATATGGAATAGGAATATCTCTTTGGAATGCAGAATTCGTCACTGCTTCTGAGACCCACAGGTAGTCGGGTTAGGGATCTCAGATTTAGAGTGAATTGTATTACTTCTCAGCATTGCTGTCACCCTGTTGTTTCTTTCAATTCGGTCACGCTTCATCGATTTTCATTGATTATAGATTTGCACTCGTAAGTGCTGTCAATCTGTTAATCTGGTAAATATATTTTACACTTGTTCTAAGAGATCAATATGCATTTTTGAAACCTAAACTCTGAGAACCTGATTTTTTTTTTTATTGGTTTTAGCAAAATGGGATAGATTTCTTCTTATTTCTTACGACAGAATACAAATTTTTAAATGAAAAGAATTCGTTAAGGTAGAGTAGATGATTAAATATGTAAATTTTCAGGCACATGCAATTAAAGCGCATAAAAGGGTCAATGGTTTAAACTGTCGCATTCGAATAGGCCAACAGAAAGTGGGACAAGCGACATTGGGTAAGATAAAAAAATCAGATTCCTGACTATTTTAAAAGAAATCTAAAAATCTGTGGCTGTCAAACAATTTTGCCCTTCACATAGCAGGTAATAGATTTTAAGTGTTTCTTTTACTCATATTCCAGAACATAATAAAACTTAAATTGGAACATTCGCCGGGATCCTGAGCCCCTGTCCGTTCGTTCTGGTTGATTGCATTTCTAAACCGCAACTAATCGCGGTTAATCCACCTATTCTTCTTCTCACTAAGGGGAAACAGTTGATTGATGATATTTTTGTTTGCTTTTCTAATTGATTTCGAACAGGTCAACAGCGCCAAACTGCAGGTATGGATGCGGATATGGTTACCATTCAGTATTCAGTATTCAGTATCCAGAAGGAACACTTTGTTATTTTGCTGTTCGCCTGTTGCTTTGCTACACTTTTAAACTCTTTTTGGGTTTGACAATTTACATATTCAAAAAAGGCACTCGGAAAGACCTGCAAGACCGGCTTTGGCCTCATATCTTGGCTTGGATGTAATTCAATACCTTTGCACCGTCAATTATGTCTGGATCGTTTGTCTAGACGTCCTTGGTGGATGTTTCTCGTTTAGAACTTACCGCCAACTTCTGTGCTCCTATTCAAAAACATGAAATTATCGTGACAAATATCAGGGTTCATTAAACATCACACAACACGAACATTTCTTGAAATCATGATCTGGAATATTTTCCCTTTTGTCGTATTCATACACTCGATTGCTGAATACACTCATTAAGGTTGTATAAACTTATAAATTAGCTGTCATTGTAACAGACCTACAGAAACGCTGGGCAGTATCTGAAGAAAAATGTAAAGATTCGTAAGAATCATTTAGGGCTGTTTCACTTTCTAATAATTGCCTTGCAAACTAAAACGATCTGGCAAATGCTCACAAGATGAATTTAAATTATTCATATGCTCCAGTAATTAAACTAAATGATTAATTTGATTGGAATATGAAGGGTTTTGCAACCCAAGCTGCTTCTTTATGCTAGTTGGCTGGTCGCATTTTTCATTTATTCATTATCATTTCTGTTTTTTATATAGCTTCCACTGCCTTTCGTCAACTTCTGCTCACCTGGCAAGAATTTGTCGTAGGTCGTGAAAAATTCTCACGCTTACAATATGTTTTTGGTTCTTGTAACGACAGCGGGAATGAGTTCTACAATCAACATTGTTATAACCGAACTCGATAGCATTCCAAACCCTCCACACTCACATCCGCTAAACATAAAAAAGTCGAGGATCTCTCTTCTTAAGAGATTCATCGTGGGAATCTTGCTCTACAATGCGGTCTGCTCCCCTGTTCCGATGTAAAGATATTCTCTGAAAGTTCCCACACAAATCCCAAGACGCATGGTATCAACTTATTTAAGACAAACGTATGCTAGAAAAGATCCTTATCTGCAGGAGGTCTTGGAAAATACGTTTCTTACTCCCAAGATTTTCCCACCGCTTTTTCGTTTTTTCCCACGCCTCAGTGGCAGAGTAATCGCTTTTCTGAACGCCTGCTCAATGATCAAGATTAAAAATCGCACACACACCATAATATTTTTATAGCTTCGACGATTTCAATATTTGTTTTTGTTTGCCGCTGTTCGCCGCTTACGCACTGACACTTTCAACCCTTCTTTTTCTTCTTCTGAGCGTTCTTTCTTACGACTTTCTTGATTAACGCACGCTTATTGCTGTTTGCCTGATAGCAATGAAGACGCTGCACGGTCGGTTTGAGTTTTAAGAAATCCGATAAGGTGGTGGTTTTCAGGTAAGACAGCCTGCTTGTTCTTTGAGTAATGAGAATACTTCTGAATCTGCTGTTGCCCTAGTAACTATCAAGACATTTCTGTTTGTACATGTGGCGGTCAGAGAGTGCTGAAACCTGCGTTAAGAGCACACAAAGGAAATACACAATTGCTTTGTTCTGCTAAGAAAACCTTTGAGAGTTGTAGAAATTTTGGTGGTTGTTTTCGACACATACGTTGTAACTTCTTTCAAGGTACAGCGAAACTAAATACAGGTAGAATTCCTTGCCCAGTAACAACGTGGTTGCCAACCTGTGCGCCTGTTCTATATTTATATATATTTATTTATTTATTTAATAATTTGACAAAGCGAGTATCAACGTAAGTAAAACGTGTAAAATACAAAAAAAAAAAAATAAATAAACATAATATAACTATAAAGCAAAAACCTAAGAGAATTATAAGCATTTCTGATAAAATCACCGACAAATGGAGGTATTTTATTTGCCTGTCCGGACAATAATATATTTGAACTCTTTTTAGCTATAAAACACATTTTAAACTAGTTAGAATCCTTTAGTCGAAAGTTATCGACTAATATATATCCTGTATCTATCCTGTATCTGTTCTTGTTGTAATCTCAATAACCGGGTCCACACTTTAATCCAGTATAACTTTTTCTAAAGTGAACCCTTTTTTGTTTGTAATTTGGATTTGGAAAACACAATTTTTGTTCCAATTCATGTTGAAATTGTATCCAGAAATTCCCATATAGACTTGTGTTTAAAATTTTAATTTTAATAAAGAATGCAGAAGGTTTGGTATTGATCTGGCATTAAATTTATTAAACACAATTTTTATAAATGGCATATGTGGAATTATTTCAGATTCTGTACTTGAACTTCATCTCCAGGCAACCGAGCTTATTATCCAATCCGAAAAAGGGATTCTTGATGGTAGAGTTAAGAAAATCGCTCTCACTTAAATTTATAACCATGTGATTTTTGCAACTAGTCGTGCAGGATACGGACGCGCAGGGTAGTTTATTCGCAATGCAATCGTCGATGAGACGTAAGCCTGTTCCCACTGCTGAACTGGTACTGTAGACCGTGGTGAAGGCGCACTCCCACGCCTGGGTGATGCGTGTATCGGCGGCGCACTTGGCTTGCTGCATATACGTGTTGAAGTTCTTCTGGCTGTTTACAGTATAGGTGTTGGCCGTAGCAATCTAGGGGAACAAGATAAGGCAATGTTTGATTAACCTATTGATAACCATCTGATAACCACTCTCCAACCTACCACATTCATAATGCAGATCGTGTAGTTCATTTGGGAAATGGGGTTTCGCTTCGCACAATCGGCCAGTAATGTTTTTAAGTTGCTATTGTAGTAGGTCCTCATGCTGTTAAAGGTGTTCTGGGAATTTGTCAGAATGCTGTTAAGGTTGCTTTGGGCCGTTGTCGAACAACTGGTTAATGCAGCTCGCACGCCGGCAATCAGCGGAATGCTCGCGCTGTAGTTCTGCACGCATTGTTTGTGCCAAAAGTCAATCAACTCTATTGGATTCAGACGTGCTTTGGCCTCCTCCAGCTTAATCTCCGTCTGATCGGCCAGTACAGCAATAGCTCGCAGTTCTCTAGTGTAGGTTTCCCTAAATACGGCCAGTTCATTCTCTAAAGTCTTCACCTTGGCGTCGTACTGTCTCTGGTTCTGTACTATGTAGTCCTCCATATAGTCCGTGACATTGATCGCACAAAAAGTGCCGTAGGGTCCTAGGCAGATCAGCAATGCGAACAGCAGAATAGTGTTTTGCATCTTGGCGGCAGTTTACTCTAATACTGATTGTGGCTTCAGCATCGAGTGTGCTTTTATTTTATACAAATGCTGTCGGTGCTTTTATCAGGGATGTTCTTCCCCCTGCGGCCGACGCAATCAGCTCTGCTTTCAGCACCAACATCTTATTGCAATTATTTAAATACGGGGCTCGCCGAATTGGTTTATCAGTATTTACTTAATTTTGCTCTTTCTAGTGGAAGTGTTTACATAAAATTGTTTTTGGCTTTATTTTCTGGAATATACTTTTTGTACAATAAAACAATAAAAGATAAGCATATATAAACCATGAAAATATTTATTTTTTAGCTTCGTCTAAATATGCAATAAACCTATTCTATAGAAAATTTGGATTATTTAAAGTCACTTATTACCAAAAAAGTATATGTTTTGTTTTACTACAAATTGTGCTTTTATTACTGAACGAATAATTCCTGTTTTAGGCATAGTCTCTTTGGGATTAATCTTACTCTGCAATGTAAACATATAGGAATGGTGTGTGTTAGTTAAAACAAGGTGGTCATTAATTCCAGTCGATAATGTAATTAAAGAGATCAATCGGTAAGCTGGCGTTATCCAACTTCAAGGCGAGTGCATGGTAACGCTGTCGTAAAAGATGCGCTACAGCTTTGGGCTGCCGATTCCGTGTAAAGACTCCCTTTTTATTGCCACCTACGCGCGTGAAGGCTACGAGAAATATATTAGGTACTCAGATTTCATAGAGATACTTTATCTAACTCACTCTGCTCTGTCTTGAAGTCGGCAAAGTTCCAAACAAATTCGCCAATAAACCATTTGAGGTTACGCAACTTATCAAATGCCTGAAAATGCTTGGAAAATAACGTTGTCTGATATTCCTCCGACCAGATAAAGGCGGGCAACTGTGTAGAAAGAAGTTAAGGGGCTACTTGATTAAATGTTCCTGTGGCCTTACCGTGTGATATCCTTCCATGGTATCACCGCCATACTCAAAAACAATGATGGGCTTTTGATACTGATTTCGCCAACTTTTAGCCTCATTATACATTGGATGCACAATCATGTCGGTGCGTCCAGGATTGTGATACCACGAATTGTAACGATTAAAGCCGATGATGTCCAAAAAGGGTGACATCATGCACTCAGATGGCACGTCTACATTGCTAGCAGCCGTTAGCGGTCGTCCCTGTGCAATGCCCCGAGTATAGTTGGTCAAAGCGCTGCAGTAATAGCCCATTTAATATTAACTATTTACTTAAGACTTGATAACTTACCCGAAATAAGCTTTGGCCGCCTTCTTCTTCGTGCGCGGTTCGTTGGCTATGGACCAGGCAATAACAGAGGCGTGATTGCGATCACGATGTATGAGCTGCTCCAAGTAGGACATGTGGTTAAGCAACAACTGTGGCTCAAACAAATCTGTGTTCACACTGGCGCACTCGTCGACGATCATAATGCCGTGCTCGTCTGCAAATTGCATAGATTCCTCTGAGTAGGGATAGTGTGAAGTGCGGTAGGCATTAGCCCCGACCCACTTCAGCAGGTTAAAATCGCGCGTCAGCACCGCGTTGTCCAGCCCCTTTCCGCGAATCTAGCAATAAACATTAAGAAATTGTCAGTTATGCCTATTGCAGGTTGTACGCAACTTACATCCGAGTCCTCATGCTTGCCAAAGCCACGCAAATAGAGCGGCCTATTGTTGAGGTATAAACCGTCGTTGTTCCAGCTCAGGCTGCGTATACCAACGGGCAATCGATAGGCGTCCAACAACTCAGTTTTCGGATTTGGCTCGTTTCCGTCCGCTGCGATCAACTGAAATTCCAGCGAATACATGTAGCCGGGTACCGGGTTCATTAGATAGGGCCACCAAGGCTTTACATTTGGTACCAGCAGGGTACCATTGTGAAGTTCCCGATTCTGCTGATGAGCCACCACATTGCCAGTTCTGTCCCGTAACCGTACTAGCAAATAGTTGGACTTGGCATTCATGCCTATGTCATTGCCAAACCACAAGCGGTAATCAATGCGGCCCATTTGCTTGCTGGTGACCTGAGTTTTTAACTCCACGTCGCTTATATAAGTAGTTGGAGTTGTATAAAGATGTACAGAGCGGTGAATGCCGGCGTAGTTAAAAAAATCGAACGTGTATGATTGCAGATAGGCGATTCCATCGTCACTCGCCTGCTTAAGCACTTGGCCCTGCGGAATCGTGCGATTGTTGAGCCGGTTGTCTACCATTATTGTGATGCGATTCTCGCTGCCGTAATTGACAAGTCGGCCAATCTCCGCTTCGAAGGGCAAATGGCCGAAACTATGATTTAATGCCTGCTGACCATTGATCCAAACGACAGTTTGATAGTGCACGCTACCGAAGCGTAAACAGGTCCGGATGTGATCCTCACGCCATCGGCTGGGCACAAAAAAGTGCCGTTCGTACCACACTGTGCCCACATGGTCGCGCAGTCGCTGATCGACGGTCACGTCGTTGTAAGAGCCTGGTACAGGTATTGAAATTATTTCGTGTCTGAGCGCTCGAAGGGTTCGATTGTACCACTTTTCGTGTATGCCCTGAAACGGATCGCTGGCGTTGCTTCTGAGCAGGCTCCACATACCATCCAGAGCCAGCACCTCTCGCGTCTCGGACTCCCTCGGATAAAGCAGCCCCACTGTGGGCGTCGGCGCCTTCACTTTTGCATATGAATAAATATTGTCTTCACCAGTCCGCTGATGCTCCTGAAGTTTCTCATCCTCAACCTCAAGTTCTTGTAGATTTGTAAATTCTCCTTTCTGGTCCTTGGGGCCAGACGCATCTGCACCCAAGACGCAAACGCAGAGCAAAGGTAACCAAAGCCATGTTAGTGTTCGCATTATGCTGATGAAACACTATTCTTTAAATTATTAATATCCACAACATCAGACGTGTGTTGCTATCGCCCGCATCCAGTCATTTCTCAGCAATTTACGGACGTATGACTAAATGTTTTCCGCGATAACCAACTTTTAACTGGGTGGCAATAAAGGGAGTTTACGCTATATTCCAGGGAGGAATAACGAGTCGTTATACGGCCGACGCTTCATAGCAATTATATATATTTTCAGCAATTTCATACGCTGTTCTCCGGCTTTGCTATATCGATAACAAATACAAAACTTCGCTAATGTTGGCAAAATATAAACAATAATCAGCTGTTCGATAATATTAGCATAGTTGCTATCGGTCAGTATTTATCGTTTTCGCCTTGGGTTTAAATCTAACCGCATTTTTAAACATTTTCATGAAGCGACGGCTGTAGATTAGATAGTCCAATCAATTATATTAAAATTTGAATAAATATAAGCCTTACAGAAATATTAAAATCAATGGAATGTAAATCTGGGACCATTTGACCTTCGACCCCATAAGGTATATATATACATATACATGTATACATATATTCTTGGTGAGCATCAATAGCCGAGTCGATTTAGCCATGTCCATCTGTCTCTAAACTCTCTGAACTTAGCGAACACTTGTGTGATTTTGTGCACATGTGTATGAATGCAAGGGGGTTGAAATGTATGTAAAGGCAGCGTTCAGGGTATCCCCTAGTTGGGCGCACCAGATAGAGCCCCCTCACGTGTTAAATTCCCCTGTGTCAAAAGCAAACAAAACCTTTTTATTAAATAAGGCAACATTACATAGTAAAAGGCCAACCCACGAAATGCAATAGTGGTCAATTCTAGTTGAACATTGATTATAAAAACAGTATAAATATTTACAATACTTTTCTTTCGCATGGACTTATGTATATATGATTGTACTATTTTGCTGTTGTCATTTTGAGTGTTCCACAGTCAATGATCAAGAGTTCTAAATACTTCATAACTCACTCGAGTCATGCTTGATATTGGGACCCACATCAGCAATGTAGGTGAACAGGTCACTTGGCAAGCTGCACTGATCCACTTCGCGGCCGAGAGCAAAATATCGCTGACGTAGGAGGTGAGCCGCCGTCTTAGGCTGGCGCGCACGGGTAAAGACGCCCTTCTTATTTCCTCCAACTCGCGTGTAAGCTAGGGAAAAAGTTAGCCAAACTTGTAGTATGTTAATAATGGTGGTCCTTTTAAATTGTACCCACATTGAGCCGTCTTAAAATCGGCAAAGTTCCACACGAACTCGCCAATAAACCACTTTTTGCGCCGTAAAGCGTCGAAAGCCTTGAAGTGGCGCGAGAAAACCTCCGTCTGGAACTCCTCAGACCACACAAAAGCCGGTTGCTGTAACAAGGAATGAATACTAGTTTACAGCTTTGAATTTTTTAGTTGCCATTTTTGCCCTTACCAGATGTAGGCCCTCCAGCGTGTCGGCGCCATACTCCGACATTAAAACTGGCTTGTCATACTTCTTATTCCAGGCGGTTGCTTCATTAATGACACGCTGCGTGACCATATCCAAGCGACCAGTGTTGCTGTACCAGGCGTTGTAGCGGTTAAAGCTAATTATGTCTAAGTAGCGTCCCTATTATAAAATTAGCTGAGCATGGGATTCAACTTAATTTGGATAAGCTGCTTACCGCTTTGTCATCCGTCGAGGGCACCGCGATAGCCGCTGTAATTGGCCTTGTACTGTCCAAGGAACGTGTGTAGTTGGCCACAAATCTGCGAAAATATATTCACTTTATGAAGCATCATTCATTTCATAGTAAATTTATTCACTAACTGGAAATACGTGTCAGCATTTAGCTGTCCTGTTCGCGGCTCATTGGCAATCGACCACATAACCACGCTAGGGTGATTTCGGTCACGATGCACCAACTGCTCCAGAGAGGATTTGTGTTTGTTCAGTAGCGCTTGATTGTAGTTTCTGCGAAAGTAAAAATTCCGTTAAAAATAAAAAGTAAAAGCAAAAATCAGAATCTCACTCTGTATCCACGCTGGGACATTCGTCGATAATCATTATGCCATGTTGGTCGGCGAACTGCATCGACTCTTCCGAGTAGGGATAATGCGATGTACGGTAAGCATTGGCGCCAATCCACTTGAGCAGATTGAAGTCACGCGCCATCAAAGCATTGTCCAGACCCTTTCCACGCACATCAGCATCCTCATGGCGTCCAAATCCGCGAAAATAGATCTGCTTGCCGTTAATAAGGAATGTGGTATTTGTCCAGCTCAGTGTTCGAAAGCCGACATTTAAACGGTAGACATCCAGTAGCTGTTCCTTGGTTGCGTACAGTTTGATCTCTAGCTCGTAGAGATACCCCGGATCAGGATGCATTAGATACGGCCACCAGGGCTTAACTTTCTCAACTTGCATTGCGCCCAAAAGCTTGCTGTCCGAAGTGGCATTTGCAACCACTTCACCCTCCCGATTGTACAGCTGCAGTCGTGCATATAGGGTATTGTCCGCTTCGTTAGCAGCTGTGCCATTCACGACAATGCTGTACTCCAGGAGGCCCACTGAGAAAGAACTGTTGTAAGTCCACTTCCACTGTGGGTGCAATCGGAATCTTACCGCTGTTGTTTTTGGACAGATCCGTTTTGATCTCCACCTCCTCGATGAAGGTTTTGGGTGTAGTGTACAGATGCACGGAACGATGGATACCCGCATAATTAAAGAAGTCAAATGTATAGCTTTGTATGATGGTAACGCCACCATCGTTAGCCACCTCGGAGATCTTTCCCTGCGGCACCGTCGTCTGTATCAATGCATTGTCGCACATTACCGTAATGCGATTTTCGGCTCCGTATTTCAGCAAATGGGTTACCTCTGTCTCAAAGGGCAAATGTCCCATTTCGTGCTTTACGGCCGACTGACCGTTAATCCACTGAATACAAACAGTCAAAATATAATCATTGAGTAGTTTCTTTTCATTGGCTGCTTACCACAAAGGCCTCATAATGCACACTGCCGAAGCGTAGCCATACTCGCTGGTCCTGAGCCCAGGAGCGCGGAACGAAAAACTTCCGATCATACCAAACTGTGCCCACATGATCACGCAACGCCTGCTCTGTCGTGATATCGTTGTACGAAGCCGGCACGGGCATAGGAATAGTTGCCTTGCTCTTGCTTAAGTCATCTTTAAACCAACCATCGCGTATACCCTGCGTTGGGTTCGTCTCGTCTGAGCGTACAAAATTCCAGATACCGTCCAGTGCACGTACCTCCCGCGTCTCGGACTCGCGCGGATAGAGCATGCCACGCGTCGTTTCTATGTCCTTATTTAGTATGATTAGCGCTAAGGTGAAGTTCAGAATATAAAAGCCGACGACCAGCGATGAGAGTGAAAGAGCTGCGAGTAGAGAGAAAGAGAGTAAAAACGATTAAAACAATAAAATACCATCCGTATCAAACCTTATATCGCCTTTTGATAAGATAAAACATACATCACATGAAGCATATTTGGTAATTCATATATGATAGGCTATTGGCCAATGCCAACGTCAATACATTGTAAGGTTTTGATTGAAAAAACTACCTTGCTTTGTTTCATTCATTTCTTAGGGTCTAATATGTACTCACATTTGCATTTGTTATGTTGAAAATCAGTGTGCGAAACGTAACGGAAATGAAATGGAATCCATTATTAATTGTTAAGTCTTACAACAATGTAGTAAAAAACATAAGCACAAATGTTGTGTGCGTGTGCATGTGGCGTATACTTAACAAAAGCTAAACAAAACGATAAACAATGCTAATTCAGAGTGCAGCAAAGCTAAGTCATTGCAAGCTTTGAAGATCTCAACAGGTGTAGCCGGATGAAACAGCTGTTTTCAAGCAGAATCAAGCTCTCCCACACACACTCGCACAAAAGTTCTCGCGCTCTCGCCGCTCTCTCAGAAAAATTTACTTTTTGAGTGCTGAAACTTGCTTTACAAAAAAAAAAAAACAAAACAAAACTGGCAAAAGCACTGCAAAAACCGCAATTTTAGCATTTTGTTAAGAATATTAGCCACATTCAGTACGGTACAATAACAAGAACATTTAAATTTTTAAACAAACATTTAAATAATCTCTTCAAGCCCATAATACAGGTACTGCGATGATGTGATACGCGAGCTATGTTTGCTGCCCTCTCGCTCGCCCGCCAAAAGCACACTGAGGCCTTCGTTAGTTGTTAGTGCCGCACTACTTTGTTATTTATCTTTAAATATGCTTATCAGCTGACAAACTCCAAAGCACACGCTTGTAGGAAAATGCTACGAGTCGAACTTTATCAACTGTTATTTGAAATAATGGCGGTCAAATAAAAAAATACATTTGACATCCACTTGCACTACTTAAATTTTAGTCTTTTTTTTTTGTTATCAGTTTGGCCGCTTTCATATTTCCACCAGTGTTCTTAACTTACACATTTCTCCAACTCTGCGCTTATTGAGCTATAACTGCAGCCAGATTACTGGAGTTGCAGCGCCAATGCCAGCTCCTTTTTAAGACAACGTTGTTGCAACTGGGGCAAATGCTTAAAATGCAGCGCATTGCCAGTGCATTAGCATATGCTTTGAAATGCGGGGCACAACTAGTGCATTTGCATATGCTGTATAGGGCTGCAAGTTAATTAAAACAACACCAACTTACCCCAGATTTCAAATTTCTGGCATGTTAGGCGTATCTTCAGATGCATTGTTCTACTGAACTGCAACGTGTGATTGGTCAATGCGAACTGAATTTGAATAAGTTGTGCGGGTGCCGGGTGCCCACAGATCCATCAGTGGACAGTTAGCTCAGTGACTGGGCAGACCATCGCACAAATCCCCATCGCCGTAGTTGTGCTCGCAGCCGTACCCCTTACTCGTGGCGTCGTGAGCCAGTTTCTTGCGGCTTCTATAAAAGTTAGTCAAACGACGAACCCGAATCCGCCGAAACGCTCGGCGGATGTCATTAGGCAAGGTAATTGTAGGCAGCCGCATAAAGGTCGCTCTGGTACGCCCTCGGTTCCCTCTATACCGGTGCTAGCTGGGTTTAAGCGCACGGACGGAAGCTCACGCACGACACTAACACAGCCTGAGCCACAGTCGGAGCCGCTGTCAGCGCGACAGTTCTCAATGCATTGAATGTGCCCCTAATAAGGCCCCCACACGATAAGCTGTGCGTTCCAAATCCAAAAGTGTGTTCATCGCATTGTTTGGGGTCAACGATAAAGAATTCTACGACTACAATCACAGCGAAGTAAAGGAACGTTCAGGAGCCATCAGCGCTTAATTTCATTTAAGTGCTTTTGGGTTGAGTTCGTTAATTAATTTTGATTAGAGCGGCAATGCAATATGTTCTTTATGAGTGCAAAAATTAATTTTCCTTATCTGCGCCATCTGAATCAATGGAGGTAAAGCCCATTTATAATCCCGTTTTCTTACATTGTTGTTATTTTTTTCCTCTAAATATGAACTTAATATTTGTGTTATTTTGTTTGAAATAAATTGTAAAAGCTATTTGACTATATTTAAAAATTATCAAATTCATAATACGTATCATTTCTTCAGTAATTATTTTAAGTGAAATCCCAGAAATTAACTTATATACCGGGATTCGTAATAGGTAGCATTTTTTAAGTAATTATTTTAAGTGGAATCGTAGAAATTTGACAGAAAGTCATTAATCAAAAGGCTCTTCTACTCAATTTGCGAGGCATGCAAAACGTTTATTACAATTGTATAACGTCCAAATTCTAAGTGTGAGTTTATTCACATAAGAATAATAAAATGATAAAAGTTTTTAAAAATTTTTAAGATTCCGGGGAGATTTGGTGATTATGTAGAGGTACTTATATTTGCTGTATTTTCACTTATTGATAATTAAAACGAAAATGGCCATGCTAACAGCAATCGCATATAAATATTATTATTTACAATGACACTTTACCCATTTTCACTTTTACTGCTCGGGGACTTTCGAAACTTAAGTTTTTGGCAAGTTTTCAATGAAGTTTTGTTGTGCGCCTATTTGCACTTTTCGTTGCAGTTTGAATTTGCATAAAAAGAAAGCAAATTCTGCGTCATTTTATATACGATTTAATCATGATACACTCTGCATTTAATTAGTTTAGCACTTAGCATTAGATGAACGCACGCCGGTCAAAGACGAAACTACGCACAACAACCAAACAAACACACACATTCACACACACACACACCAACGAACATAGCCCGACGATGACAACAAGTTAGGCGGGCGTACGCAGACCGACTGATTTCGAGCTTGGACTTGACTTGCGGTTATGGACTCTTGTCACAAAGCTTTGTATTTTTTTTATACATACCATGTTCATATGTATGTGTGTTGATGGGGGAGCATGGCTACGAGGGTTTGTCGTTGCATTTTGTGACCTTAGCTTCTCTGCTGCACAAATAGTAATGAATAAACTTTGAGCATGTTGTGGATTGCTTTTTTACATACTTATTCACTTTTTTGTAAGAGAACCAGTTGTGCATCTATGGACAATTCGTTCTTAGTACAACTTAGTACAACATGCAAAGATGACAGTTTGTTGATTGCGCCCTTTTTTGTAGACAGAGCTGTTATTGCAATCCAAAACAATTGTAATGTAAACAAAATCAGCTGTGAGGATGGGTGGCAATAAGATTTGCCTTGATCTGGCAACTCCATACAATTAACTATCGCAAACTCTAACTTATCGATAACAAAGATATAGTTCTGTTCAGTCTTGTAACTATGTTTTGTTTAATGTGGATAAAAGCAATTTGAATTTGCAAAATTCGCAAGTGGAACCCGCAACATGTCCTTGGCATTTGACCTGGACAACTCCAGTGGCACCACTGCTTACCACAGCTTATCCCAGGACTGCAGCGACATAGATAAAAATAAGCCGAAATCCATACCAGCGCCAGCAACAACGCATCTGAGATACAGCATGGGTGTTACGTGGATGCGCCAGTGTCGTCTTTACAAGTTTACAATCCTTATACTGTTGCTGTTGGTGTTGCTGCCATTGCTGGCGCATCGCAAGTTGTTAAATGTGAGTTTAAATGAAGCATTTGATGCATGCATCGATACTGACTTGTCTAATCTATCAGGCTGAACTGGATACTCCGCCGACAGATGTGCACCGCAGTCGACCGTTGCTGGATGCCTATGAGGATTTTAGTGCCATGCGGGCCAGCGATCTTAAGATGCGCATAGAAGAAATGCTTAGAATTAAGGTGTGTGAAGAGCCGGATAGACAATTATTCGTATTTTTCATCGTTTGCAACTCACTTTAGAGCACCGTATCCGTGGAACTGCGCGAACTGGAATCTCGTCGACAGAAACTTCAGTCGGACATCAGCCAGTACAACCAAAAGATCGAGGAACTGAAGCAGGAGCTGTTGCGGGAACAGACTGAACTGGAGCGTCTAAAGATATCTGTGGAGCAGGCACAGGTGGCGCAACGGGAAGCCGTTCAGCGTAACACTCCAGAATTAGCCTTGCCCCGCACGCTGCTACCTAGTTCCCTGCCGCGCAAAATGAACTCCATCAGCGATGGTATCGCAGCTGCCTGCGAGATGCATAATTGTTTCGATCACTCACGTTGCAGCCTTACCTCCGGATTTCCAGTGTACCTTTACGATCCGGACGTTTACAACGTGCAGCGCGCGGGCTACGACATCGACGGCTTCTTAAAGACGACAATTAAACAGACATTGGGTTACAATGCGCACATCGTGCGCGATCCCAAACAGGCGTGTATATACCTCGTACTGGTGGGCGAGGCACTTTTAGAGCAGGATCTTCTACGCAACAACCGCTATGCAGCGCAGGAGGTCGCCCACCAGCCACAGCGTTCAACGGCCGCCAACGATGCCGTTAACTCCCCTATCGACATGCAAAAGTTGTACCAGCTGCCCTATTGGGGCGGCGATGGGCGCAATCATGTGCTGCTGAATCTGGCGCGTCGCGACTTGAATTCAGCACGCACCAATCCGCTGCTTCAGCAGAATACGATGCGCGCTATCATCGTTCAGAGCTCCTTCGAACGGTTTCAATTCAGGCCGAGCTATGACCTGATTGTGCCGCCCATTCTGGGCCCTCCTGGTGGCGATGTCTGGCAGGAGTGTGCCAGCATGGTGCCAGCTCGTCGAAAATATTTACTGACCTTCCAGGGCGAGCTCCGACCAACGCAATTGGCGCGAGCACCCCTCCAGCCGCTGGATGACTTTATTATAGATCACCTTAAGGACATGTCCCGTACTGCCACAATGGATCAGTTTCTGCTGCAGTTCCAATGCGTGCCCGCAACAGAGCAGCAGGAAGCAGATGCTTTGGGCGACTGGACGCTGTGTGGCTCGGACTCCTCGCGCAAGCAGCTACTCAAGGACTCCACATATGTGCTAATTCTTCCGCCGTTGGGCCAGCGTGTCAGTTCCACGCTGATGCTGGCGCGTCTCTATGAAGCGCTGCGCTCGGGTGCTGTGCCTGTCATCCTGGGTGCCGATGAACTGCGCCTGCCATACGCCGAGACCATTGATTGGCGGCGTGCCGCACTACTCCTGCCGAAGGCGCGTATTACGGAGCTGCACTTTTTGTTGCGCGCTGTGCAAGATGCGGATTTGCTGCTCATTCGTCGCCAGGGCCGCCTTATTTGGGAACGGTATCTGAGCTCGGTTCAGGCTACTGTGGACACTGTGATAGCCAGTATGCGCGATCGACTGGGCATACCGCCTCGTCCGGTGCCACCAGTTTTCGCCCAGAGCGTCTTTAATAGCACCTTTATACCACTGAAGTCGGAACCGCCGGTGGGCATGGATACAGAGCCAGAGGAGTCTCTGGGCCCTATTGAGCCGCCCTATTCGAGTCCCTCCTTCCGCCGGAACTACACGATTCTACGCATTCAGTCTAAAGAAGCGTGGAACGATTGGATGGATCCCTTTTTCCTGTATCCGCAACTTCCCTTTGATCCGGCTCTACCGTCCGAGGCAAAGTTCATGGGCTCGCACACGGGATTCCGTCCAATTGGCAAAGGAATCGGCGGTGCTGGCAAGGAATTCAGCGAAGCACTCGGTGGCAATTATCCACGCGAACAGTTTACCATTGTCATTCTCACGTATGAACGTGAACAGGTGCTCATGGACTCGTTGGGTCGCCTTTATGGTCTGCCGTATCTACATAAAGTGGTTGTCGTGTGGAACTCGCCAAAGCCACCGTTGGACGACCTGCGCTGGCCAGATATAGGCGTGCCCGTCGCTGTTGTGCGCGCCCCACGCAATTCTCTCAACAATCGCTTCCTTCCGTTTGATGTAATTGAAACTGAAGCGGTGCTCTCGGTGGATGACGACGCCCATTTGCGGCATGACGAGATCCTATTCGGCTTTCGCGTGTGGCGAGAGCATCGGGATCGCGTCGTCGGCTTCCCAGGGCGCTACCACGCCTGGGACCTCAGCAGCAATAACATGTGGCACTACAACTCCAACTATAGCTGTGAGCTGAGCATGGTGCTCACGGGAGCTGCCTTCATTCACAAGTACTATATGTACCTGTACACGTACCATCTGCCACAGGCCATACGCGATAAGGTGGACGAGTATATGAATTGCGAGGATATTGCCATGAATTTTCTCGTTTCACATTTGACGCGACGGCCGCCTGTAAAGGTTACCTCGCGTTGGACGTTCCGTTGCCCCGGCTGTCCGGTGTCCCTTAGCGAGGACGACACACACTTCCAGGAGCGGCACAAGTGCATTAACTTCTTCAGCCAGGTCTTTGGCTACACGCCGCTGCTGAACACTCAATTCCGAGCCGATTCGATACTTTTTAAGACGCGAATTCCGCACGACAAGCAGAAGTGCTTTAAGTACATTTAGTTTCCCAGTCTCCACATATCATTCAGCGAGCGTACTTATGCTGACTGTTACACTGACTAATAGCTGGTAAGTTTATAATTGACGAAAAACCTGCGCCTACTGAGATTTATATTTCGCCTGCTACTCTGCAGTCAATCAAAATCCGCATCTCAACTATCGTCGTGGTATATATAAATACATTATATAGCTACCATTGATTTTATATATAATAATATAATTTAAGTACCATTTGACGCAGATTCTGCAAGTCGAGGCGCGGTATCCAAAGAGTTTGTAAGACTTTTAATATGTTAAGTTCTGTCCACATTTTATATAACACTGTATATAACGTCAAATTAGATATAATTGTTTATATTTCATTTGTTGTGTACTTTTCATTTATACGAAAACGTGCGAGGTATACGCTGGACAATGTACGAACCAAGACCCGGCCAATATATATAAATATTTGTATATATTTTAGTACACATAAGTGCCATAAAAGGTTTATTTTTCTTTTTGCGTGTTTTGTATATTTTAATTTTCACAAAAATTTTTCACTTGTATTAAAATATTGATAATGCTGATTAGTTAATTGATAGAGTAGATTAATATACATATGTATAAATAAATCAGAATGTTAGAAAACTCGCCCTGGCGACCGGCGATTGATTGACAGTGTTAGCAATGATTTTTATGCACGTGACGCGTATCTTCTCTTTTCCCCTAGGAGTTCAGTTTTTGGCCTTAATAGTTAAGAATTTTGCAAGAGTTATTGCATGAATTTAGCATTTCTTGTGATGCCGTTAATACGCGCGAGTTTCTGAGTTGAGACCTTAAGAACGTTCCCTAGCACTGGGGGTTAAAAGGGAAATTGTTCTTTTTTTTTCTTTTTTTTTTTTTTTTGTTTAGTTACATATCACAATACAAATAAGGATGCATCATTACCGCATAGGGGGAGAGCGAAGCCAACAAAAATTTAAAAAAAAAATGTACAACATAGGCGTATTTGTTACATACTAGAATTATATATATAAACTATTTCAATTTTGGTATCGACAAAAGGCGAATCTCTTGCTTCACTTTGATTGACGACAGACTTGTGACTGCTGATTGATTGATTGATTGATTGGTTAGATTTTGTTAACTACTTGGTTCAATGGGTGTTGGTGGTGGTGGTGGGATGGCTAGTGGTCCTGCAGGCTAAGCTTTAGCACCTGCTCAATCATCTCTTGCTCACGCTGGCGCTCCAGCTCGTATTTCTGTTGCTCCTGCTGTGATAGGCGCATGGCCATGGCCAGATCAGAGTCCATGTACCGGAAACCGCCATCGTCGTCATCCTCAGAAACTGGCGAGCCGCTCGCGTTACCCTGGGCGCCCAAAAGCGACTCGTGCAGCACTCTGTAAAGGAGCAGAAAAAGAAACACACACACACACAAAGCTTGGGTAAATGATTGCTAGCAATACGTTAGGAGTCTGATGGATAGAGGGAATGTGATCTACTTGAAGATCTTCTTCATGTAGCTGATATCGTTCTTAAACTGCGCACCCGCCGACGCAGAGCGGCTGCGCTGGTGCGGCTCTAGCGGAGGCGGTGCCAGGTGGGAGATGAGCAGGGGCGATGGCGAATAGCGCCCATACCGCTGGTTAGGAGTAACCATGGTACGCCTATTCGCACAGGAACGGGCATTACTAGCGTTACGTTACGGCACACAAGTTAAAACCAGACGGATAATTAGTTAGAGATATGTCAATTTCTTACCGCTGCAGCTGCTCGTCGTCCTCGGGCAGCAGCTCAGTGCCGACAGCATTTTGACCGCGGAGCACCTCCCAGATGTCTACCTTGTCGGAGTCGTTCTCCAGGCCGCATGCACCACCTGCGCCACTCGTCTCAGCCAGGCTCTGCTCGATGGCGTACTGCAGCATATCGTCCTCGTCCAACGGGATCTGACGACGCGAGTCGCCGCCACGGCTGGTATAGTGACTGGGTATGTCGAAGCACCGATCGTCCACCAAGCACGTAACGCGGTCCTGCTCCTGCAGCGTGGCCACGTGATCCACCGGCGTAGTCATAGCGAACACGTTGCCAAACGTAATGCAGGCGTTCAGTACGTGGAAGAGCGGTATCTCAACCTTGACTGGAAAACCAGAAGGCAGTTGCATTGTGATAAAGTCTTTCAGTTTGGACACGTGTGGGCTGGCCATCGTCGACATGAGATCCAGTATGGGAAGCACTTGTTCTTGAAGACGGATGGGATGCTCCTCGGCCAGCCAAAGATTGGCCTTGAAGCGCTGCACCTTTGTGCTTAAATTCTTTGGTTTGCCAATATCCCGACCCTGCAGATCCACCTCGGCACTGAAGTACTCCTCGGGCGTGATTAGTAAGTGGGGCGTGCTCGCGCCTGAGCCGCAGGCGGAGCTGCCATTGCTCTCAGCTTGGGCAATGGGTGAGGCGCGGTCGCCATTCTCACCGCAGGCAGCAGCAGGAGCCGCCTCTACGGGACGAGGCGAAGATGTCTATATATAAAAACGCAATTGCAATTAAATGCATTTAGCAGAAGAGCACTCTGTGACTGAGACTTACGCGCTCTTTGATTGCAGGAACCTCCGTGGACGGCACAAAATCCTCGTCAGCAATACCCAACAAGCTGTGCAGAGGCGTGCGAGCCGTCTTGTTCTGAAAGAGAGTGATAAGAGCTTCTATAAAAGATTCATCAAATTTTAAATTGATCAACATTGTGTAGAGTATTTTCATTGAAAACTGTATTGATTTTTTTTCTTGTCTGTGTTTCTTAAAATTTACCTTGATTTGCTCCTCGTTCAGATGGTCCATTCGCGTCTTTGTGACAAACTCCACGTTGCTAGCGCCGTACACCTTGCAGTTGTAGCCATTGATAACCTCCGACTTTTCGCTGCGCCAGCCCCAAATGCCAGATTTGTTGCGCTCGAAGCTGATCTTTTCCATCTCGATGTTGTTGGTGATGACGGGCGCCGCCAGGCGGGCACGGACGGTGCCCAGCGGCGGAGGAATGGCCACAATATCGCCAATGTCGCTGCTCATCTGCTCCACCATCACCTCGTGGGTGTCGTGGTCAATTTCGATCATTGTCGCGGTTTCGTCTACATAAATTGCAAATTGAATGCCATAGTTACAGATACTGCAATATACGCATAGACTCGCACTCACTGCCGCCTTTGAATATGTAAGAACGGTTGCCGCGCTGCCAGGTGTTGTTGTCGAATCCCAGTAGGGTGGTGTCGATGCGTACGTTGGCGCCTCGCTTGTACACCTTGTAGGTGTCGCTTGGACAGAGACGCGACATCAGCGGCACCCACGACGTAAACTCCCACTTCATCTCTATGTAGAAGTCGGGCGCGTCCAGCAGATGCTGCAGCAGCCTGGGAACGTGCGTCACACGTTGCACGTGACGCTGCAAGTCGCGTACTTCAATGATGGCAGTCAGGATGTCAACATCGCCGGTGCAAACAGCCTCCTGTACAACTGTGGGGGTGTAGATAGAGACGGGCTTAGTGAAAAAGGGTGGTGAGAGAGGTAAAGCGACTCACTTGACCAGCCCGCATGCTCGTAGGTCGCATTGCACTTGGCTGCTAGAAGGCACTTTACACACGGCAGATTCGCCAGGCGCACTGCCAGCATCAGAGGTGTACGACCGCGCGGATCGATTTTTTCCTTATCAATCTGAAAGTTGAGCTGTTAACGGTTCTGTTGTTGTTGGAATCGAGTCATTGTGGCACTAATTCAATTAGCAGCGCGACGGCACACACACCCCCCGACACCGTCCCCGTGCAAATTTGAGGTGCAACCACACCTACCCGACCAATCAGCCACCCAACCACCCACGAACCTGTTCGGTCTGCAATTGTTGTTGCAGCTCCTCAACGTTGGCATTCCAGATCTGCCAGTGCAGCGGATATTCTGTTTTAACTTCGTCCAAACTCTTCATTCTCTCTCTCGTTTCGGCGCTGCCGTTGCGTTCAACTAATTACTAACTAGAGTTGTATCGAATTGTTCGGAATAAGTTCGATCGAACGACTAACTAAACTGAACGTACGAACTGAGTCCCTGATTGTCGTTCATTTAGTTCGTAATTGCACTTTCACTGTTTGTTTATGGCATCCGAAAATTTAACATTTTTCAGTGCTAGGCTTAACAGCGACGATTACTAATCGAATAAATCAATTTAATCGACATTCGGACAGGGTGGTTCGGGAAAAGAAAGACTATCAAGTGGACTTAATCATAAAAATCCTGCATTTTGAATTGTAGGTGTACATATTTAAATACATGTCAAAATAAACTAACTTTTAATTTAATTTAATAAAGCTATCGCATATTCGATTACACATATTGTCAGCTGTTCTCTGAGTAGGGTGGACACATTGACAGCCGTTCTTATTAAAAAAATCAATTAATTCTTAATTACCAAATACTGAACTGTTGCAACTACGAGTGAAGCCAAAGTGGCTCGTGAAAAAGTATTTTGTGTGCAAGATAATTTACTTTACTGCTAATTTGTATAAAGTTTTTGGTCGTTGGTATTAAAATAAATTATATATAGTAAAACCGGAACTAATAGAAACCGACGAAATATTGGCTAGTCAATGGCTAGAATGGATGTAATTAAATAACTGACGTGCTATAGCCGATGCGAAACTAATGCAGTCTTGCACTTCACAGATCTAAGCACCTTATACTATATAATGGTGCATGAAACGGAAAATATCCAAATATTTTGATCGAAACTTGACACTGCGTTTGCCACGTTCATATATTTATATAAAGATTCCCAACAAAGACGCCGGTAAGTGCACCAACAGAGCAATCCAATTAGTGTTAATTGAAGCATTAAGCATTATATATACACTATTCATATTCAATTCAAGTTAATGTAAAATATACGCTTGTGCAAAAAGACGATCAGCTGGCCGGCGAAAGATGGTGAGAGAGAGAGAGAGAGAGTAGACTTGCGCTCTTGCGCGATCAACGCTTTGCAATGTTTTGTTTTGCGGGCAGTCGTCAGTCAGATACAACTAAACGCGTTGGCTTCAACGTTCCGTTCTTCTTTGGTGCTTAATCAAAAATAGTTTGTGAATCGTTCGAAAAATAGTAGAAGTTAACTGAGTCATAACCAAATACCATTAAATTGTCAAATTACATTGTTGGTTTTTTTCTTCTGCTCTCCTTCACTCTCCATTGATCGTTTGCTGAACGTGTTGTTGTTATTGTTGCTGTTTATCGTTAATTCAAACTTTCTAACTGAATGTTTTGTTCTATTTTTGCTGTTTCTTTTATTGTCTATTTGCAGTTATGCTCTTTGCGCGTAGGCGGCATTTCTTCAAGAGGTGAATTCGACTGTTCTCTGTGTAATTAATGCGTAGTTAGCTTTTCCAACAAATAACTCGTAGTCAATTCGCTTATTTTGGGCTACCCTAAATTTAAAAACCTATTTGCATACAAATGTACATATGTATGTACGTATCGGGGTATGTAGTTTGTTGCTGATTACGCAAAGTGGAATCGGTCAGCGATTCATGTTCGTCATTATCTATAATTATGTGTGCGATTTCAGCAAATTATACGATACATCACGCACTCATGTGTTACTAAACGTAATGGCCATATTCAAAGCCGCCTTCTGCGTTATCAGCAACAGGGTACAAAGTTTTTCAAAGTGCATTTGTCAGTTTTTATTTTGTTTGGATCAGTTCACAGTTACTAGTTGCTAGTTTAGCCTTTTGCATGCTTTCATTTATGTATTTTGCGTGTATTTTAAGCTAATAATCAAGTAACTTTGTTTATTCTCTTCCCTACGTTCGGCTAGACGCTTAGTACGTTTGTAAAAATCAGTGAATCTCACACAGAATACAAATATTTTGCATATTTATCGCTCTGCTAACAAAGTTAACAAAGGCTCGAACGCTCCAATATCGTAAATCATACAAAAACATAAATAATCCGTATCGTAATCGAGGGAAGTTCTTGTCAACCGCATTGCGCACAATGTACGAGCTTCATAGTTGTTTAAATTTAGTATTCTGTGCAACGATCATTCCCGGAACGATCCTCATTAGTTGGCTGACTGGGCTGTAAGTATTTATGCTCGATCGCAATGATCCCTATCGTAACCGAAAATTCAGATTGCTGTCAATTTATTTTGAATTCGTTGTAAACATATGAAATTTGCCTGCTTTGATAAATAAATGTATATATGTAATATATATAAACATATTAATATATATATAAAAATATATATATAAATTATATATATATATTTTATATTATATATATGTATATATATATAACTATAATTTTTGTAACTATCATTTTTTATTTATTTTTTTTTAAATTTTAATGTATGAATTTGCATCGTGGCATAAATATTTAGTATATATCGCTCGCGATCCCAGAGATAACAATCCCAACCATGTTCCGCTTCAGCTATAGCTTCCGTAGCAGAGAGTTGACAATTAATCCAGCTGCCTTGCACACATGTTAATCAAATATACATTTGTATTTAATTTATTTCATTTTGTGTGTAGTATTTGGTTTAGTAGTTGTTATGTTTTAGTATCCTTAATGTAATGATTCTGCATAGGACCAACGATTAATTTACCAACAATGCGATTCCTCCACAGAGTTGGTCTGCCCTTTCTGGTGATAGCCCTGCTGCTGTTCCTCGTTATCTTTGTGCTGTTGCCTTTGGCCTTTCGCTCTTCTGTGACTCTGCAACGTGGCATACTCTTTCTCACATTTAGTAAGTGTTTACCTGAATAATACAGGTACATCGATTTGCTTTAACCTCCAGTTCTTTGCTTCTTGTAGTCACTTATCCAAAAGGACTTGACCTTTCCAGACCAGAGAGCATTGGACTTTATGCCACGCGCAACTTCTACATCACCGTTAAGGATCACGACGAGGATGAAGATGGCGTACGCATTGGGGTCTGGCACGTGCTGCCCAAGAACGCGGTGCGTCGCTTTAAGCGGGAGCTTCATGTGGAGGCGGCCTATGAGGAGGACGACATCTCAGCAGGGCTATCCGAGCAATTGCCCGAGCCAAGCATTATCGAGGAGAACAACAAGGAGCTAGAACAGTTGGCGCCTTCGCTGCGAACCGAGTTCCCTGTAATTGTGCCAGAAAACGAGCAGTTGTTCTATGAGCGTTTACTGCGCGTGCCGGGCGGGACTGTGGTCCTCTACCTGCATGGCAACACTGCCACGAGGGGCAGCGGTCATCGCTCCGAGGTGTACAAGCTTTTACGGAATCTCAACTACCATGTCTTTTCGTTCGATTATCGCGGCTACGCGGATTCGGATCCTGTGGCACCCACGGAGGACGGCGTCGTGCGTGACGCCTTGATGGTATTCGAGTACATTGCCAATGTGACGTCTAATCCGATCTACATATGGGGCCATTCTCTGGGTACTGGAGTGGCCACGCACATGTGCTCCAAGCTGGCAAGCCTGAAGGAGCGCGGACCGCGCGGCGTTATACTCGAGAGTCCATTCACCAACATTCGCGACGAGATTCGGCTGCATCCGTTCTCGCGACCCTTTCGTCACCTGCCCTGGTTTGACTTTGCGATCTCGCAGCCTATGTATACCAATCGTCTGCGCTTCGAGTCGGACAAGCATGTGGATGAGTTTCCTCAGCCCATTATGATTGTGCACGCCGAGGACGATGTAGTGGTGCCCTTTCATTTGGGCTACCAGCTTTACCGCATTGCTCTGGACAAGCGTAGTCGCTCCTGGGGGCCAGTTGAGTTTCATCGGTTTGATCGCAGTCACGGCTACGGCCACAAGTATCTGTGTCGGGCGCCGGAGATACCGCGACTGGTGCAAAGCTTTGTGGAGAGCTACCGCGATGCAATATATTAGACAAGTGCTGCGATTTTTCTAGTTGGAGTGTTAGTCGTAATTTATTTTTTTAAGTAACGGAGTATTTTAATTTAATTTTATACCGCCGCAATGTTACAAAATTAATCGCACGGTGCATGCAAATTAAAATAGTCATTTATAGGATATAAAAGAATTCGACTTTTTATTCTCATTTTGTTTCAGGTTTGGCGGGGCCGATGTGTGCACTTTGCTGTCCGTTTAATCAACACGACCTTTTGGTGTTGCACAGCGAAATGAGTATCGAAAACTGTAACAGAAAGAAATCGATTTATGCAGTTAACAGTAGTTCTATGTTGTAGCTCTGTGGAGTAACATACGAATGCTATTTGAAGGCAGTTAACAGCTGTTCAATGTAATTTTTTTTCCGAAACTAGCGTACGAATATACTAATATTTAACGATTCACATATTTTTGAGGTGTTTACATAAACTATAATCAATTTTCACCAATAATATTGATATTTAAATTTTATTTACAAAACTCCGACTCGTAACGGCATCTATACCAGGAATTCGCTGTTAAAACATTTTAGGAAATGTTAATAAATTTGTCGCTGTTAAGCTAACTGTTAAACCAGGGCTGCTCTCGTACATTAGTTTTTACATCAGATCAAATATGGCGCTGGTGTGTTGTTGTCGCTGTCGCAATTTGGTCAAAATTAATTCGCATTAATCGCGTTGTGCAAAAATTAAGACTAAATCGCAGTCGCAAGTAGACGAGCAAAATCAGTTTCATTCCCTGCAAAACATCTGTGTAAAGTTCCTTTTAAGCTGCGCCGAAAAAACGGAGTTGCAGCACAAAACGAAGTAGCCGAAAAAAATTGTGTCTCTACTCCTTGAAAAGGAGTTTAGTTGTTCGCTCTTCGTTCATGTGTGTTTGTGTGTGTGTGTGTGTGTGTCTGTTTGTGTAAGTGTTGTTCAAGTAAAGTGCTTTCGAAAACTAAATGAATTGAATTAAAATAGCGGCTTCTTTTTTTTTCTGTCGTAACGACACATATAAAAAGTAAAAAGTAAGAAGTATAAGAAAAAAAAAAACGCTGCAGACACCCTGAGACCAACACGCAGCAAACACTTTTATCGGCGATTAGTTGTGCTGTCTTCGCCCGCCGCCGCTCGGTTCGAGTGTGTGTGTGTGTGCGTGCGTCACTGCCGCTGGCTGAAGCAGGAAAAAAGGGAGTTGCTGTCGGGCAGCAGCTGAAACCAACACCAACGCATTTTCACTGTGGAATTAGGAAAATGTTGTGGTAAGTTTTTTGTTCTTCAATTTATTTATAATCTGCATCTGCAGAAGCAGAGAATCTGGCTTCGAGTTGGCCGCCGCTGCATTTTCTGCGCATGTTTTTGCCCACGACTTCCGCTTTTTGCTCCCTTTTTGGTGCGGCGGCTGCTGTGGCAGCGACGTTGATGGCTGCTGCTTCTTCATTCCTGCTCCCCTTTGTGCTTCTTCTTTCACACAACACGCCCTTTTTCGCATACGTCTCTGTGTGTGTGTGTGTGTGTGTGTGTGTGTGTTTGTGTTTTTCTTTTTTTGTGTACGGCTGCTATCTGAATAATTATGCCTTTTTCACAATTTATTTAAATTAGTGTAAACTTCGCACTATTCAAGTCTGCCGGGCTGGTGGAGACTTTAACAGCTGTCGCTGTCTGCAGCGTCTAAACCTGTTTTTGCATTTCCATATCATACTTGGTGTTCTCTATGTGTGCGTGTGTGTGTGTCAGCTGTGTCCTGTGCCAGCTTTAATTGTTTTTGTACATTCCCCTCGGCTGCTCCAACGCGTTGACCGCCTTCTTTCTCTTTTGTTGTTCTCATTTCTGGTGCTTGTTTTTGTGTTGCTGGGCGCAGGTTCTCTCTCTCTCACTCTCTCGAAAACTGCTCTCCGACTCCAACTCCTTTCTGAATGTTGCCAAACAAACAAAATCCAGCGTTGCCAATTTGAGAGTGTGTGAGCAGCATGAGGTGAGAGCCAGCTGCGAGAGTGTGGCGACGCGACGCGGGTGGGGCTGTTGGGGCTGTTGGGGCTGATGTTTCCACTGCTCTTTCATCTTTATCGTGTTTGTTTGAACTTTAATTGATGCCAGCCAAAGTTGGCTTTGGTTTCTCCGCTTTGCAACATTTAAATGTCAATGCACCGCAGAGGCCTGACTCTCCCATATCTCTCTCCCTCCCGCTTGCCACCCACGAAATGACAGCCAGTTGCATCACTGGAGTCGCCACATGACTCATTTTTTTTCCTGTTCGCTCGGTCCCAAATGAAGCGGGCCAAAGACCCGCAGCTCTCTCACACCAATATTCACACACACACAAAATAGCCCAAAACCAGTTGGCAAACAAAAACAAAAAAAAAAAAAGGTGGAAAAAAACTAAATCAAAGTACACAATTTGTTATTGACGCTAGCAAATTTGCATTTATTTCTACAGCCTGATTGCAATTGCATTGCTTGCCAGTGTTGCATAGCTGCTGCTGCTACCAAACTGTTGCCATTTTGTGAATAACGCTTTGTGGAGAGAAGCGTTAAGAGTTAAGTTAACATACACCAGGTACCTGGTACTTTTCAGTTAAACAGTGCTAGCCTAGTTTTTCCACCATCATAAGCGGAAGCAGCTGCAATTGGGGTCGCGCAACTTTCAGATAAGATAACAACGAATACCAAAATGTATATATCAGACATACAAATTTCTGGTTTTATCAGCCAGCCACCCATCCCGTTCTATATGATGCGTACCTTGCGTACCCCTTGTACAGTTGTTGTTTACGTTCAACTCTTGATTCTCGGCATTTTTAATGATGACTAAAGCTTTCAATACTACAAATCCAAGAAATCGCTACAATTTTTCCACGTATTTGTGTAGCCTCCTTGTGGCTTACCTTTTTTGCTCTTGTTTATGTTTTGTTTATGTGTTCGTTCGCTGCGAAACTGAAACTGAAACTGAATCATAAACTGGCTTCGCTTTGTGACTAAACTTAGTCGCGTGTCATAGCAGCCAGCTTGCAGAAATGACTGTCGCAAATGCAATTAACATTTCCGCTTGGTGGTCGACCCTCCCTCCCTCCCTCCTACGCAGCATCCAATAAAACTACATTCTGTTTTGTTTGTTTGCCTCTTTGTTCTTCGCTGAGGTTTGACAATGCGGGCAAGGAGAATTTGTGACCAAGCCGACTCTCGTTCCATCTTTATCTTTATTTGACACTCCTATGCTGGGTGGTCATCGCCAGCTTCTCTTCCACACTTTTGTCGAATGACTTTATTATTACAACAAAAATGATAACAATTGCATTGCTATTTTTTGTTAAATCATAAACAATTTACTTTGTACATATATTCAATATTATGGTGCGCCAACGTCACCTGCATAATTCATTGAATTCCATGAGTCTTTCTGGGCCTGCCTGCCTGCCTGCCTGTCTCCGTCCGTCTCTGCGCATCGGATGCATGCGACGTGCTTTGATTTTCATTAGGGGGCCTACCTTATTTGGCACTTACCTCTCCACCAGCCAAATAATTTCTAGCTGGCTGCTTGTTCTTTTCATAATTTGTTTATAATTATTATTTGTTTTCATTTATGAAATTTATTTGCTTTGTTTCGACCGAAAAAACAAAGGAAATGTTCTTTAACCTTTGTATGGCAAACCAAGCAAGCAAATCGAGAACGGGAACGGGGAGTGGCTTCTGATATCAGTTATCGACAATTAACTAAAGTTGATATATTCCCGTTTTGATTTGAAAATGTTAATGGACAACAAATAAACACCTCCATATCCAACACAGTTGGGGAAAAAGCGATTGCCTTTTAAGTGCGCATAGACCGCAGAGGAAAGCATCGCAGACTATGCACATGAATACCGATAAGTGAGTCTGAGTGCATAATGTATTCATATGCGTGATAAATATACCGCTCATATGCCATAAATTGTAGATACAAATATACGAACTGCACAGATAAGCAGAACCGAGAACGAAATTCGCTTAAGTGGCAGCTTTTGAGGCGTTTCGTTCCATTGTCTTGGTTGCTTTGGCTTTGCTATGCTTTGGAGGCCATCGCATTGGCTCGAGCGCACATGATATCAAGAAAATCATCATTCACAATCCTAAGCAACATACACACACACACACACACACACACACACACACACACATGTGGAATAATGTAAAATGTATGCCAAGAAATTTGAGTTAAAAAAGCAGCGACCTCCGATGGCAGCGAAATGCACTTGCCAAAATTTGGGAGTATATTTATTTAAAGTTAACCAATATAAATAAATAAATGCAACTCTTTCTGGCTATGGGCAGCTATACCATTAAAACCCATATATGTACATAAGTGTTATGTTTGTATGTGTGTACTACACAACATTGCTTTACACGTGTTGTATTCAAAAGCGATTGGCGCGGCGTTAAACCATTTTTTACGGCCTGAAAATTTTACCACACGAAACAGACTTGAACATAGATACTTGTAGAAGTTGGGGTACTAACTAAGCTACCTTCTCTTTCCCGACCTCCCTCTTGGTTCTTTACCAGTAACTTCACAGTCTAACGGATGGATTGGCTTGGAGCAGCCGCAACCGCAGTTAGATATTGCGCTCAGATACCCAAAGCCGTGTAATTTCTCTACTTGTTTCATTTTAATTAAATCAAAAGTATTATGTATGTCTGCGGCTAGTCTGAAATTTCTTCAAGTGAAGTCCAGTATTTGGAATTTATGAATCTCGTGATATGTAGGTTTCCTTGAGTTTTTGTTTCTATTCTAATTTCGCCTCATTTATAGATATAGCATAATATTGAAATACTGAAATTTCAAAGCGCACATTTTTCATTGCATTGGCAATGGACAGCTTACTGGCCTCCCCACCCCATCCCTCGGTGCCGCTCGGCCCCATAAGTTCGGACGGGAAGTGCCGCATACGCTGATTATATAGAAATCTTGGAGTGGGGAGCACTATGAAATTGAATTGCCACAGTGACCGAAGCTGATATGAAGTCAATAGCTGCCTGTGTCCCCCCTTCAGTCTCCATTTGATCTTCTTTGCTCCGCACTACGCTCAAAGAGGAATTGCAAGCACTTGAAGTGCTTCCGTTCAGTCTAGGTCTGGGACTGGGGCTGGGTCTGAATCTGAAATTTCACAGCCATCCAACGGGTTTCTTTTTGTTTTTACGTACTAAAAGCTGATGGCAGTCTTCTTTTTGTTTTGATTGCATAAAATACTCTGCTGTTGCTTTTAGCCCCCAACACACACACACACACACAGTTCAGTTGGTGACTCTTGGAGCAACGTTGGCTAAGTGCCGGGACTTTTGGAGAGATTTCCTCTTCAATACTTGAGACGAACATAAACAAACTGCCTGCAGGTAACCCGGACATTTTTCCGTATTTAAATTGAATTTAATATGGGAAAAGTAGCGGCGAATCCTAATGCAATATCAGAAATGGTGATAAATTAAGTGACGATGGATTGCTTGAATACTGAACTAAGGTTAATCTGATTTAAAGGGTATTTCGCATTCGCGCAAGCTGCTACATGTTGCAGATATTATTGTCCACATTGTTATTTGTTATATCGCGCTAAATTGCTGTTTGTCGCTTTTGCCCACGTCTGCAGCTCTTCCCTCTTTACATGTGCTGCCTGATTATATTATGATTATGATAGTTTTATGTCCGTTTCTCACTTGAACTTTGGACAAAGTCGTCTGCACTCTGCCGGATCCGACCGCGGCTACGACAGGCAGGTCGGTTGTGGAAAAGTGTCGTCGTGTGTGTAATGTAATAATAGATCTTTTAGGTCTTTTGTTGCGCCCTAATTCGTTTCATATTTTGTTATTGAAAAGTATTTGTTGCATCTACAGCGAAGGCAGTCGGGAGTGGAGAGTGGATAATTGAGCGACGATTGTAAAAGGCAAAAATTCAGTAATTATCGATGTTTTTTTCTTTCGGTTTTTCGGCTCGAGTTGTTGCGACTCCAAAAATATTTGCTCCGCTTCATTAAATTGACGCTATGCAACAACAACAACAACTATACGCTGAATGATAATGTGTTCAAAATTTGTACAGATATTACTCGGAACGAAATGGAGCGTGCCGCAGATACCCGTTTGCAAATATGTGTGTCTGGATTGAAATTCGTCTGGGTTCAATTTGAGTTAATGGCAGCGGTCGCCCCAGCCAAAAACAACATGTTTGTGTTCAGACTGGGAGCCACTGTGATTACAATAAATGAATAGCTTGTAGGTGCCAACATTGTTTACTGGCAGCTGAGAAGCCTTGCCATGGTAAAATGCAAAAGGCTTATCGCTTGACTGATCGATCGCTGCCGATTTTGATATGCCTGGGAGTTTTTCATTCCTCGTCTTACGGATTTGGGTCATGCCGCAGTAGAAGCAGCCGCAGCAGCAGCAGCAGCTCTTGTTTGGCAAATTTATGCTCGCACAGAGAGCTCTGGAGCCCTGGCAACTTTGAAGTAGCGACCCAAATTCACTCGCAATCCAAATTAAAACATAGTTTTGCCCAGCCCGAGCAGTGCTGGGCGAGTGGCGAGAGACAAAGGCAAAGCAAAAGCAAAGGTGTCTGCCTTCTGCGCTCAGAAAACCAGTTTGGGATCTGCTCGACCATGGTTACAGCGTCGGATTCGCCGTGGCCAAAATGAGCTGCAAAGCGAGTGCTAAAAAGATAAATGGAGGCACAGGTCTGGCTTAACGCTGTTGACTTGGACTGAGACTGAGGCACCAAGAGGTTATGAACTTCAGCAGGGATTACACTCGTCAAGAACTCGAAGACTAATACTCCAAGTTGTATGACGTTGGTCGCGTTGACTCAGTGTTTGTTTTTCAAGCTGTCAAATTCCAAATACCACAGCAACAAATCTAACGAGTCACGCGAACAACCGCAACAACAAATGGGGGAAATTTCCATGTGCAATGCGGCACAACAAATTGTTATTGTTTTGAGTGCAAACATTTTGGAGTTCTTTGCGACAAAGAGACGGGAATATTGGGGCTGGAATGGGTTTGAAATTGGGACAGGCAACAACTGACATCATCCTGTGTTAGCCCCACGTAGGAGTCATGAAAATTCCTGGAAATGTGCGTTGAGTGAATGTCGAAAACGTGTCTTATTTCCGGCTAGAGATGAGTGTCAGTGTTGGCCCTGCGGCGGGTGTTTATTACCTTCGGGTTAAATGCATAGTTAAAAACAAGCAGACTCTCGGTCTGTCTGCCTGTTTGCTTAATTTTGATCGGTCTGGCTTACTTGGCAACCCCGAACGCAGCAAGGAAGTGACAACGATTGTTTTCAGGGGTGTTTGCGGACACCCTCATTGTGTGCATAATATTTCACTTGTGCTCACGAAATTGAACTTTTTAATTGCCCGTCATTCGGGGGAGGATCTCGCACAAAGAAGCGCCACATGTGCTCGTGGACCCTGCGCTTCAATGGCTTTGTGGGATTTGTTTGTTTAGTCAACATATGGAATTCCATTCATGAAAATTAACTCGTTAAATGTTATCCTATTACCGACATCTGCCCAATTGTTTCCTACTCAGGGATATTTGCGCAGGATTCTCAGCCAGACCGACGTGTAATCCACATAAGTAAACAACTCGATTTGTCGCGCTTAACAATTAGAACGGATTCCGAGCGGGTTTTCAGATGAAAACAATTATTTCACTGAATCACAGAGTTTACAGGTCAACAGAAGTTAAGAATTACATTGCGGATATGGTCACTGTGGTAACCATTCTCAATGATTTCTGCTCACTTTGCGCACTTCCGGCAACAAAGCGGACGCTGTACGAACGAGCCCGCATAACGATAACGATGGCGCGCAAAGGGCAGGTTTTCAGCAAACTATGACGCAAGCTATGCTCCATGGGCTGCTAGAAAAGGGGAGGCAGTATAAAACTGGGTCAACAATCTTTTAAACAGCGCGACACATTTTCCGTTGCACCGACTGCTGTACGCTTTGAGGCCCCGGGGCTATTCGGTGGTCTTACCTAGTTAGGACTAGTTAGTTCTTTAGGGCTATGCACTGACTGACCCCATTCATTAGGCAAGCGGCGCAGTTCGCATTTATCATGCAAATGGCTTTAGCTATCTGTGGTCTCTATTATCTACCACAACTACTATCTAACACAGAGAGCGAGAAAGAGAGATGTCGTCGTAGCTGAAAGAAAGAAAAAGTAAATAGGCCATGAAACAGAAGCCGCATTGTCTATCGATGTTTTTATATATTTCTAGTTATTGTTACAAGTCTGCGGTTTATATTTGCATTGTTTGGATTTCGCTTTGGATATTATTAATTCAGCAGCTGCTTTCACTTGCTGCCATTTGGCAGCTGGTAAGCTTATTTATGGGACTAGCTGTAATTTCAAGGTCTCAGTTCATTGATTCAACTTCTAATAGGAATATGGTTTTTTTCTTTGCTCCACTTACAGATCTCACCATTGTAATTAATAAAAAAAAATAACAAGGAGACGAGCCCCACCTGGTGGAAGCCAAGGAAAGCACAACAAATCCCTCGCCATAGTTCGAAGTACCGCACAGTTTGCCCCACAGCAACAACAAAATAGAACGAAATGACGTAAGTTGCACATTGAATTTCGAGTCTGTTTTCATTTTATACAAACACACACACACATACTTACGCACATCAATATGTATATATATGTATAGTAGATATTTTGTGTCTGAGATATGTTACATTGCCGCGAAGTTGTAATTTATCAGTCGCCGAGACGTTAGGTTTTCATTTGGCGCGTTTGATTTGAATGAAGGACATTTCAATTATGACGATGCCAAACTCTGACTTTTTCATTCAAATTGTTTTTGAATGGTCGTTGGGCGGTTAACTCAATTGATATAACTGCTGCTGCTAACGACTTTTCAATTGATATGCCCAACTAGAGCCAGTTCAAGTGCCTCTCAATCACTTCGCAACACCTGCACCATCGCTAGTTTCCACTGTCCCAAATTGTGTTCTGTCTGCGTCACGTGCTAGCCAAAATTGATGGGTCATCAGCGAAATTTATGTGTAACCCAGCCCTCAGAGGCCTCTCGGCTCTACTTTGTTAATACCCATAATTTGTTTGGCTATTTGACGTTTTACGTTTTACGCGGCCGGGGAGTGGCCTATCCGGCGACTTCCTGCCTAGTCGCCATGTTTGCTTAGTCAGGGCTTTTGGTCCCCGGTCTGCCTGATAACTGATTCATAAGCAAAAACGTAGTCGGTTTGCGGTTCATTTTCTGGGTGTGTCATCATTTAATGTCATTACCGTGCTGTCTCCGAGGAAATTCGGCACGCTTTAAGCTGGACACCCAGTTTCGGTGTTGGCTCTAGCTGTTGTCCAGTTCAGCTTGCACAGCTCAATGGGTAACATTTGTCCGGTGACTGCAGCAGACGCGCGGCACTTGGAGTTGCAACTACAGTTTCGGTTGTTAAGGTATGCCCCAAAGTAGACTATAACTAAATGAATCGTACTCGGGTATTTTTCTTTCTATCTCTTTCTTTCTTGCCGACGTACTGAGGAGAATAAGATTGAAGAAGAAAGAGGAAAGTTGGGGCAACTTTAATAGTTTAATTGATTTGAAGTGAGCTCACGGAACTCCCTCACGCCATTGAATTCCAGCCTAATTGAAGAGCATTCACTTTATCAATGCATTAATCTAATATTTGAGTAAGCATTCTAAAATGGAAAGAGTTCAAGAGCAATGTCCAAACATGACTCGTAATGGCTGAATCACATGTATTATAAACTTTGCTATTATCTTTTGTATGACGGTTTCAAAATTTCATGGCAACAAAGTTGAATAATATATGGGGCTCTTGAAATCGCATAAGTGGAAAGTGAACCGCGAAAAAGTAAGATCAGTTCAAGAATAAATTAATTTGATACATATATACATATGATTCTGGAGGATTTGAGCAAAAATTTGGACCTCAATTGCTGTTATATTGCCCCTCCTCTTCCCCTCAAGCTGTGTGGCTGGCCGTGTAAGCCTTTTATTTGCTGTTGGCCACAATCGATCGACGCAAGAGCCAAAAAATTGCCAAATCATTTAAACCACGGCATGATCTATGAGAGCTTTTGAATTAGGTTCGACTTGGAGTGCGGGTTAAAGCCCAGCCGGGTCTAGCTCGTTCTTACAAAGCCATTAAGCCGCACAATAATCGTAGCTCAAATCAGACAGCATTAAAGACCAGACGCGCACATTATAACGAGCTGTAACAGCAACAACATTCTCAATAGACAAATACCATGTTAATTGGAAATGTACGCTTAGGAATTGTAGAAAAAAAAAACTTAAACTGATTCAGATACTCAACCGCAGGCAGCTCAGCAGCTCAGCTCAGCAGCTAAACAGACTTCAGTCTTACATATATGTATTTATATGAATTTTTCATAGCATGCCAGAAACTGTGGAACCCCCTGCCCCGCTCGTCGACTTGTTTCCTACTGCTTTGCCGCCGCAACAAAGCAGTTTGGAAAAAAAAAGAACTTTTAATGGTCGCTCGGGGGGGAAATATAAATTATTGAGCCCGTTTCTTAAGTAATTATCGCACAGAGAAGGACGGACTGATCTGCTGAGCCAACGACTAACTGACGGAATGGCCAACGGAGGAGCTGTCTACAGCTGAGTTTAAGCTGCATTGCGAGCGCGTTTTTAATTGCAACGTCAAGTGGCAACCGAATAATTGTGAAGAGAAGACTAAACGATCTTAAGGGATCTCTGTGCCGGCTTGAAGTCGAATGGATCTCCGTAGCACATATCATTATTTTATTGTCTTGGAACGTAATTGTTTAGGCTTTAGCCCAATTCAATTCTGCAGACACTCGGAGCGAACTCGCGTTCACCGATCGTCGATCAACGTTGCCGCTGCGCGCTCTGTCTCTCTTTTTAGCCGATACTTGCTGCCGACTCGCTCGAGTCGCTCTGAGTGGTTCCCATGAGCTCGCTCTCTTTTTTCTCTCTCTCTCTCCGTCTTGAGCTTAGTCTGGACCGAGACTCGTTTGGCGCGTTCAGTCTCAATTGAGGTTCGATTTCGATCAGCCGCAAGCAGCAGCAGCAGCCGCCGCAGCTGCACTTACGAGAGTCTGTGAACGACGCGAACCTAGGCAAACATTAATTCCATTTACTTATTTAGTGCTGTGATCGTGTGACCGAACGCTTGTGAGTGGGATCGCTTTGCGTGTGTGTGTGTGCCTGTGTGTGTGCGCGCGCGTGTGTGTACAGCCCGCCTCTGCAAATGTTTGCTAGTTGTTAATGGCCATGAAGAAACTCTATGCCAAAACCTCGTTCACGAGTAAGAAGTCCAATGGAAGTGTCGCCGCAGCTGGGCCTATTCTGGCCTACCATCAGCCCGCCAATGCGATGGTGGCCATGTGCGAGTTCCAGGCAACCCAGCAGGAGCAACAGGAGTCCGCGTTACTGATCAAGCGTAGCCAGAGCCTTTACAGCAGGGCTGCGCCCAAGGGCCGGGATCCGTCTGCGGTTGCGGCTGGTGGCGAATACTACAGCATCGAGGAGCTGCAGGACCTGGATATGCTGGACTATCGCCATCCCATGTACCATCATTACCAGCAGCAGGATCTGCTGCTTCGCCAGCGCAATGCCACCGCCTATCATGAGCACGAGCAACTGGTGCTGCAATTGCCCAAGGCGCAAGGGACGCCAACGCCCATCTATGAAGCACCCACCTGGACACAATCGCTGCTCAATGATCAGTCCTTGTACGTACCGGCAGGCGTAGGTGTTGGTTCAATGCACATCAGACATGTCGATGCTTCATTATCGCCATTATCATCATCATCATCATCAACATCAACTTCAACATCATTATCCACATGCACAGCAGCGGTCAGCAGCTCTGTCACCACATCTAACGCAGCCTCCTCCGCTGCCCCCACTCTGTCTACATCGACTGCTATATTTTCCACCTTACGCAAGTGCGTAGCCCTGCCTCTGCCTCCGTCCCCACCCCCTCCCCCGTCCCAGTCTCATTCTTCTTTTCTGGCCAACCCGATCTCGGCTTCCTCTTCCAATTGCCCCACTGTCTCTGCTTCTGTCCCGTCCAGACTTGCCAGCTCCATGTCGTTCTCAATTAGAGCGCCACGTTCGACAACGACAACGACGACGACGACAACAACAACAACAGCAACAACAATGGCAAGAAAAACAGCTACAAATCAGCATCTCTATAGCAACATACATCACTATTTGCTACTCCAACAACAACACCAATCACAACAACAACAACACATACAACGCATCCCCCAGCGTCGCCATAATTCGGTCAAAGATAAATTAATTGGGGGCCCAACAACAAGCTTAACGTATGTTTTTTTTTCTATATTAATATTTCATTTTCTTTGCTCAAGTCAACCCCCCAGCCAAAGCTCTGATTTGTAATTTGGATGTCCTTGCTGCAATCATCGCAAGTGATTCTTTTAGATCACAGATGTTGTTCACAAAACGTGATCCAATCGTCTCGTAATATTTTCCATTACGTTTATCTCGCCCGTCACGTCTCACATGCAGAGATTACATATTCTTTGTTCAACTCGATTATCCGAAATCGAATTAGAATCGCTTGCTTGCTGGCGGAGGGCTTTAGCCTGGCTTTCCCATGTCAGGCTCCGTCAATGCGCTCGGTAACTGTATATAATTTAACGCCAATTAAAAAGCTAAAAGAAAATTGCCTTCGTGTTGGAAAACTACATTCAACTTAACGCACGAATTAATCCACAACTCGAGCACAAAACGAAATGAAAATTTCACCTGCGTCCGCCGTAATGAAGTCTTTAAACGACCCACATGAATGGAATGCAATTTGCATTCATCTCATTACCTGGCCACATGCTTATTTGCCAGCGGTGAGTAAGTGCACCCAATTTTCTTTCTGGACATTTCGGCCGACACACTCACGAGTCGCAAAGTCAGTAAAATCAAATGTGAGAGAGCCAGACAATCCATTTGTATGGTGTCTCCTTCCTGCTGGCACTGGTACGGGTACTTAACAAATTGCAAGTATCTCGTAGATAAACTTCACTTTCGTTCCACGAAACACATCACAACGTATGCTGCAGCAAATGTTGCCCCAAGCCAGTACGATTGTTATATAAGGCCACACAGCTGTGGACTTGCCTCCTCCCTCTCCCTCTCCCCCTCTCTGTGGCCATGCATTACGCTTGGCGGGGAGCTCCATTTAAGTGCAAAACTAGTCAACTTTTAGCCTGGCCAAGTCGCTGGCTGCGAGAATTCTGCAGCCACAGACACAGACACATTCGGAGCTATAGATGGAGATAGAAACAAAGCAATAAGACGGCGATGGCAACTCGTTTTTTCATTTTTTTTTTTTTTTTTTTTTTGCTGCTGTTGAATCTGTCATTATCTTTTGCCCAGTAACACATACAACTCGGCGCATTGTCATTTCCCAAGCACGGCGAAAAGCAAATAAAATACTGCCAACAAGATTACGAATGGGATATCTTAGCTACGAGTTCCGAGTTCTTGTCGTCATTGTCATCAACGTCATGTTAGCAGCATTTTTCAGCTCTGCTCTTGCATCGTGTTTACTTTTCCCGGTTTAATTGTCAACACTGCTGCTGCAAAAATAAGGAAAAAAACAGAAAATGTTTTAAAGGTTGCGTAAAAGTTCATTAGAATTATTTAATCGGCGGCGACAATGACGACTGTGTGTGACAGGTGTGCAATTTATGTAAGACGAACGCATTGCGCTTCCTGTCCAGCCCCAGCTCCAGCCCCAGCTCTAGCTCTTGCTCAGAGAGATCACTGCACTTAGTTAGTCGTGTGAAACTGTGCGAAAGCCGAGACGTAAATGGGTATGGAATGAAAAAGAGCTGTCGGTCGTGAAATCGAATCAAGTGTTCTTTGAATAGATTTATCTAATGCTTTTCTGATGCGTTTGGCCTTTGCATACAACTATCGATAGTCTTGTCCAAGTCTCGCTTATATACCTATTCTTGCGTATATCTTTTTAATCTGTTTGCAGTGAGCAAAGCATTATCGGCGCTCGCGCCTCTGTGATGGTGTACGATGACAACCAGAAGAAGTGGGTACCATCGGGCAGCTCTTCGGGGTTGAGCAAGGTGCAGATCTATCATCACCAACAGAATAACACATTCCGTGTGGTGGGGCGCAAGCTGCAGGACCACGAGGTGGTCATCAACTGCTCCATACTTAAGGGTCTTAAATACAATCAGGCTACGGCCACGTTCCATCAATGGCGCGACTCCAAGTATGTATACGGCCTCAACTTTTCCAGCCAGAGCGATGCGGAGAACTTTGCGCGGGCCATGATGCACGCCTTGGAGGTAAATGATTTCTAGCGTATTTCTTTCTCTTCCTTGTAAAACAATTGTTCACTGATGCTGATCTTTCTCTATCATTTGGTTTGCGGCCAGGTGCTGAGCGGTCGCGTAGTCAACAATCCTGCCGGCCAGCCTACAAATGGCAATGGCTACGAGGAGGATATGGGCTATCGCACAATGACCAGCGAGGATGCGGCCATTTTGCGACAGAACAACGGCATTGGCGGCCACATAACGCCCTCGGCTCAAACGCCCACCTCGCAGACGAATCAGAACAACATACCGCAGAGTCCGCCAACGCCGCAGGGACATCATCGCACCAGCAGGTGGGTACTCGATCATCCATCGCAGCATCAGCATCCGGGGCATGCGCCTGTCATCAATCAGTCTACATGTGTTTTGATTTTGTTCATTTTTCTTCTCTCTTTCACATAAACGAACACACTCTCTAACACGCACACTCTCTCACACACACACACACATGCTTTTCTTGTAACATTCTGTTTGTTGTCGTCGTCATTAATACTCGATGCTCGATACTCGATACTCTTTATACGACACTTACAACACATACAAACACACACACACATAAACACACACACACACACACACACGCGCACACACCCACATTCGATCAATCTTCGCATCGAACTGCCGAATCTTCCCAATTTGCTTACCAACTAAAGGAATTCCCTCAGCGCACCGCCGGCGCCACAGCCGCAGCAACAGCAACAACAACAGCAATTGGCGCCCCAGCCAGGCTCACACTACGGACCCACCGCAAACGGGCCAACGTCCAATGGCCTGCCGCAGCAGGGCAATCCACAGATGCAAATTCCACCTGCTCCCGGTCAAACACAGCAGCAACAGCAGCAGCAGCAGCAACAGTACCCGCAGCAGCCCGTCTATACTACGCAACAACAGCAGCAACAGCAGCAGCAGCAGCAGCAGCAGCAGCAGCAACAACAACAGATGGTGCAAGCAGGCTATGTGCCCCCACAGGTAGGTGTCGTCGTCCAGCTGGGCTTGCCCCGTGGCCAGCCTAAGGTCCGCTTATGTTGCTACTTTTACCTTTCTGTTTCATTTCATTCCAAACATTCGCACGTCCGCTATTGGCTTGAAATTCCCCAAAACAAAAATGTACCGAAAAACCCACTACCAAAACAACCAACCAATACAACCACCACCACCACCACCACCATCGCTACCACCACCGCTACCACCACCGTTACAACCACCGCCAGCAGTACCAGCAGCCTCATTATGTGCTCTCAAACTCTAATCCCAATCTCAATCTACATCAATACCCGACACAGCCACAGCCACCGATGCCGCCGGTGCATCAGAACGGGGGCGGACCCATTTACGGGGCCACGCAGCCAGCCCACATACCGAGCTCGGCCAGCTCCAATAGTGTTGTCTACTCGAGTCAGCAGCAGCTGATACCCCAGCAGCCACCCCAAGCGGCGGGTATGCCCGCTCCCGGGTATGTCCAGCTCAATGGCCAGCCGCAGCAGCCGCAGCAGCCGCAGGCGGAGAATCCTTATGGTCAAGTGCCGCTGGCGCCACCAATGATGCAGCAGCCGGGCGGCGGTGTGCCAATGCCACCGCCACTCAATCGCATGAGCAGCACAGGAGGGGGACCAGGTCAAGTGGCTGCGCCAGCGCCTCCGCCACCGCCCCCAACATTCGGTGGACCACCGCCGGCACCGCCACAGATCTTTAACGGAGCTCCAGCGCCACCACAGCCTCCGGCACCGCCGGCGCCACCAGCCATGGGTGGCCCAACAGGTGGACCAGGTGGACCAGGTGGTCCTGGCGCACCACCGCCGCCACCACCACCTCCGGGCATGGGTGTGGGCGGCGCAGGCAAAAAGGATGATCCACAAGCCGATCTTATGGGCTCGTTAGCCTCGCAGCTGCAGCAGTTCAAGCTCAAAAAGAACAAGGTGAGTGACAGCAGCGAAATTTGACTCCACCACACTAGTTAACCGTCATCTATTGATTCTCCAGTCCGCTACAGCCGCTCCAGAGAACAGCGGCAGCAGCACTTCCAGCGGCGGCAGCGGTAATTATGGCACCATTGGCCGCAGCTCTAATGGCATGGCCTCCATGATGGACGAGATGGCCAAGACGCTCGCCCGGCGTCGCGCACAGGCTGAGAAAAAGGAGGTGAGTTGATCAAATAAACAGCTTTAAAAATTGTGCTAAAGTCTTTCTACCATCCGAAACTATGCAGCCCGATCCTGAGCCAGAAGTGAAACAAAGGCCGTGGGAAAAGTCAAATACGCTGCCACACAAGCTGAGCAGTGGTGGCGGGAGCAGCTCCACGTCCAATCCGCAAGGCGGAGCCAACGGCAGTGCCGCCAGCGGTAACAACACAACGAACAGTGGCGGCGAATCGCCGCGTCCCATGCGCAAGCGTTTTGGCAGTGCCAGCGAGGAGACTATTCTCAAGGTGAGTTGTGTTTACGCGCGTGTGTGTGTGTGTAGAAAATTGACGCTCTTAATAACCCCTCGTTCTGCATAGCAGGTCAATGGCGATGGTCTGTCGCTGGCGCTGTCCAACAGCGACCTGGACACCCTGAAAGCTGAGATAGTGCGAGAAATGCGCCTGGAGATACAGAAAGTGAAAAACGAAATTATAGACGGTAAGCAGATCTGGCATCCCAGCTCTATTTGCCGACCCGTTCACTGATTCACATTTGCCTTTTGCCTTGCAGCTATCAAATCGGAGTTTAATCGTAGATAGATCAAAATATTTAGTCTCAAAGCAGCCTTTCACTGTCAACTGTCTACACCAAGTATAACAACAATAACAACAATAAACAGCATCAAAAATCCAGCACTGTCCTAAAAAGTGAGCCCAGCTGTGGGCGGGTGTGGGCGTGTCTTCGGTAATCAGCACACAAATCACGAACTGAGTTATATTGCAAGTAAACAGAAGTCGCGTCAGATATTTAAATGTGTAATTTTAAATATTTAAATTGTATTTGATTCAAATATTCGAATTGCGCCCAACGTATTGGGCATATACAAGCATATACATATATACAAATTTATATATATCTACATACATATATAGATTTACCTATATATATTTACTTATATATATATATATCTAAATATATATCTGTATGTATAACTTATACATACATATACGGAAGTACGCAATTATGTATCAGCTTTTTACAACAACAAGGAACTTTAGTCAAAATAATTGTAATTCTAATCGAATTCTAAGTACGCAAACTGTAAACAAATTTTGTGCGAGAAAAATTTTAGTATGTAACTTTACAACTGTACATTATTTTTACATAAGTATAAACAATTTAAATGTAAACAAGAAATGCAATGTCTACTTTTGCTCTAAGTTTACCTTACACAGCGTATTCTACGCTCTTTAACCTACTGGCCTCTGAGCTCTTATTTCGAATGCATTTCCTTTTCGCTTTTCTTAAATACCAAAAAATCAAAAAACTCGTAAATATTAACATAAAAAAATAAGCCAAAAATAAACCCACAAAAAACAAAAAAAAAATATGAAAAAAATGAAAAACAATTTTAACAAGCATCTATCTACTCTACATACATATACATATACGTATACCAACACTCTTACATGGACACATGCGACATACAAGTTTATATACACGCGTTACATAATGGCAAAATTGTAAGCAGTATAATATTACAAAATCACGAATGAAAACTTAAGTAAGTCACAATTCCATAAATGCTACATAAGGTCATCGAATTAATCAAAACTATGGATACGAACGTTGCATTTGAGCATAACGAGAACTCTCACATTTCCCCAGTCGGACAACTGACAAAATAAAAACAAAAACAAAAAAAAAAATCAAAACAAAACAAAACAAAACACTTTCCTAAGGCACGATCTCATAAAACACAAAACACAAGTAATATCGATGAAAAATCGGTTTAATACAAACGAAAATCAGAAATTCAACAAGCAAAGTCTTCAAAACATTTCAAAGCGGAATTGATTGTGCTGTTCAGCATTTTTGAAAGCATTACCGTATTATAGTACATACTACGACTAGATAACAGATATTGATAATCTATAAACGCTCTTTACAAATTACACAAACGGCATACAAGTATTACCTACAGCGAAAAGAAATTCAAAAGCAAAAGCAAAAGCAAATTAAACAAATTGACTGCTGCATAAATACATAAACATAAAATACATGCATAAATACCAAGTAGCAAGTAAAATGATACACCTCTCCTCCATTAGAGACCCAAATTGTTTTCCTAGTTGATCCTGAACATATATTGAGTACCAATTTCAACTTCCATATACAATTAAGACTAAATAGTGAAATTTATACAACTTGAATGAGACGTAAAGCAAAATAAACGATTATGAAATCGTTGGATTGGAGATGAGTTTAGTTCTTAAGACATACATATACATAACGAAGTGAAATTGTTTTTTAAGTGAAACATTTATTTATACAACAATGCGGACGAAAGTGCGGATGGACATTAATTTTAAATAATAATAATTTTTGATATTGATTGTGCAAGGTCGACTTAGAGATATTTAATCCTAGTTCTATATATGTATATGGGGTGGTGTATATGAAAATGTTATGATTTTTGTATTTTTATATATGATCTTGGCATTGGCTGCCAATGCAACTGCAAACAAGTTTGATATTAACAACAACAAAACACAAAATATTTTAAACACGACAACGTAATGATGATTGAGAAAAAGAGGCCGAAGGAGAAAAACAAGCTTGGGCAGTAGTAAGCGCGTAATTTTTATGTATTAAATTAAATATATTATACACTTATATACAAAAAATATTTAATATACACGCATATAACAGACAAGCCTCGGAAAGTCGCATAAAGTCAAAAATAGCAACAGCATCAGCATTCAAATCTTGACTTGAGATCAAAATAAAAATCAGCAACGGATTCATTTAGACGTGTAAGTGGCATAAGTTATAAGCGGATATCGCATCGAAAGCGAACGGAATAGAATGCATAATAAGCATATTTAAAAGAACGTAAAGTGAATTAAACAAGCGTTTGTATGTAAAAAAAATCCACTTGCAGTTTTATTTCTCTATCCTATAGAAAGTATGGGGTCTTGCAACGTAATGCATTTAAATTAAAACCTACTGCTAAACACACGTCGTTATGTAGCAGGCAGCTTCAGTAAGTCGTGCGTACGCTTTTTCTATGAGCTTTCGTTAGAGGTGCGCATGTCGCGTGGCACTCAGCAACAATTCACTAATTACTGCAAAATGAAATAAATATTTTTCTTTGTTTGAGAATTAGTAAAGAAACAGTAAAGTATTTACTTGCTTGTTAATAGGATTGAGTGCTGTGAAGTCGAAATATTGTTTTTATAGCTGGTTCCACTACGTTACACTTCTAGTTCAAGTTGGAACTTGTTATCGATATCGGACTTTTACTCAATTGCTGTTAGTCTTATTGGACAGCTGAGCGCGAACGGGTGGTACGAACGCATACATTTCTTGCGCTTTATTTTAAAAACTAAGCTCAAACCTATGAAATTAAAGTGCAAAACTTGCCAATGAAATAAAATAATAAATTTTTATACATTAATTGCTGTATAATTAGCAGTCTATATTTTGATTGGAACTCAAAAATCGCAGTTGTTTTGCGTATATATATATATGTGTGTGTTTGTGATTGGGGCAAAATAAAACAGCGGCAAATCTTGTTGTTGCTTGCGCCTGTTAAAGAAGCACCCACAAAAACGATGCAGAAAATAAAGAGCAAGAGCAAGCAGTAACAACAACAACGACAGCAAGAACCCGTATGTTTTGCATATGTTTGTGTGTTGGTGTGTGTATTGCTGGCTGTGAAAATTTGGCAGCTAACATTAAAATATGTGGAAAATAAAAATATATGAGAGTATAGAAAAAAATTAAATACATTATTTGCACACAGTTTTTAAATACTTTTGTGTAAACATGTTTGTGTATGTTGAGATCTTGTAAATATCGAAGTGCGGCAAACAAACGAAACAAAAACAAAACAACTAGTTACACACACATACATATATGTATGGACATGCCTATACACATGTGAATGTGGTTCTCAATGAAGCTGTGCAGCTGCTCCCGGCGCTTGTTGTTGTTTTTTATGCTGTTACGCTCTAGCAACGGCTCTAAATTGATGCTTACATATGTGTGTGTCTATGTGCGTGTGTGTGTGTATTATGTTGGCCAAGTGTAGCTAAAATGTAGTCCACAAACGTGGCGGCCAAAAGTAATGTATATGTGTGTGTGTGTGTCGATCGCAACGCCAACCTAATTTGAATGTCATTCGGCGAACTTATCAACGGGACATTGAAAATATCAACAATATGTTGGAACAATGCCAAAGCGACTGTTTTTTTTTTAATCAAGGCTGCAAACCCAAAAAAATTGTCGTTAGTTCGGCTCAAACCAATGTCGGTTTGTGATCCAAGCTTGCCTATCTTAACTAAGTTTGTCGTGTTCTATTTATAAAAATAATAAATAATAATAATAAAAATAATAATAATTATGGAATAAATATGATTCGTTTTGAATTTAGGTTCGACTGGTTTTTTGGGAAATTGGTTCGGTTGATGGTTCAACTCATGATTTAAAACATATTGTAATTCCGGGTTCAAAACTAGTTTGCAGCCTTGGCCTAGCCAAAGTTCGACTGAAACAAATGTCTCTCTTTCAGTTAATTTTACGACTTTTGTAAAGTTCATCACACGTCAAGCCGCCTTCTAACTCTGTCTCCGTTTTCATCTACGCTGCCGACTGGTAAAGCTACGAAATAATAGTAATCAAAAAATAATGCAATAATACATCCTACAAGCAAAGTTCTATGAAAAAACATCTAGATTTACCTGTCTCTATCAAAATTTGATCAAAAAGTGCGTTCAACAAACATATTTAAAATATAATAATCGGTTTTTTATATCAGCTTAAACAATTTTAAAGTAAATACTAAACGGCGATATTTTTATATAATTCGAAAATAAGCGACAACGTTTTAGTTAACTTTAACGTAGTTAGAAACTATTATAAAAGTTTGTTCGTTTTTGTTACCAAGTGTACAAGTTGGCTGTTAATATTGTTAACAACATATTTTGTGTGACCGTTAACAAATTAATAAACACTCAAAATATTTTGGGCGCAAGTGTGAGTAGACATATATATGTTTCAGCTTTCGCCAACTGGCTGTATATAATATGTATATATTTTTAAGTTTTTTAATGGCTACCTGATATACTACGTTACTACTCCCGTTATTCGCCCTCCTTTATATTCATAAATTTCTTGCCTTGCACCCACACAAACGGAGCCCGAATAAAAGTTGTTAACATACATGTCCTCAAGTACACCCCACACATAAACCACACAACGCAATCATACAAATGTCTATAGATACATACATACATATGTGCAAAACTAACGCACACTCAAGTTTTTTTTGCTTTGTTGCCACTAACCAAATCATTATTTCGGTTAACAAATATAATCAGAACTTATTCTATATATACATTTATTGCAAAAACAATACAAATCAACGTTTTTCTTAATAATTTGTCATTTGTTTTCCCCCAATAAAAACCAACAAAAATGCATAATATGCTCGCCACAAAAATATGTAAAAAATTCGTCGACACAAAAATTACAACGCATATCCTGAAAACAACAACAACAACAACAACTACAATAAATGACGTCGCTTTGAATGAAATGGTGAGTGAATTAAGCATAGAGAACCAACCCCCTAGGTAAACTGTAGCTACCCCACTTTGTGTTCAGTGGGCTCGGGTTGGGCACTTGGGTGTGGATTTATACCCTCTGCCCAAAATAGACTTTTTATGCCGTGAACCCAATCGGTATACTGGTTTTGTACAAACGTATGTAACAAGCAGAAGCAGGCGTCGCCAACCCCATAAATTATATATATATTCTTGATCGACATCACTAACCGAGTTGATTCAGCTATTTCCGACTCGATATCGGAAACTATAGGAGCTAGAATCTTTTCGAATAAAATCGATAAAAATCTAGAACAACCTTTAATTTTTTAAGTTTTTTCGTACATTATGAAATGAATATTTTATTATAAGCACGTAAGTTATTAAAGAAAACATGTGGTGAGTTTAAGTGTGGTTTTTAAGTTCTTGCATACCATAAGGGTCTCTTCTTTCATTATATTATGCGTATGTGAATCAACGATAGTCCAAGTGCAGGATAACTACTCGTCGTGCACTTTATTTAGGGCAGCAAAGATGTTTGAGTGCTGCTATGCTTCTGAGTAAGACACAAGTGCGTGTGTTATCACATTAGACGAATGCTGCCCCTCCCCCATCGGATCGCGAGCCACGCCTGGCATCAGTTAACAGCAGTTGGCTCGTTGACGAGGCGCAACTTGGCTGGTTGGGTCTACCTTCAGCGCACAACAACCCCCCCTTTCGCGTGTTTCCATCCCCTCGCCCAGCGAGTGGCGAAAGTGTGTCACGACAGTTGCCAGAGTTGTGCACAGTTAAAAGCAGAGGCTGCCCGTGGCTACCCCTGCCCCAATCAGCGCCAACCCTCTCGGCCGAGTTGCATTCGCTTTGCCAACCCCCAATGCAAAGTGCTGTCGGCGCTCCCAAAAGCTTTTGCTCTTAGCTTTTACGCTCCCTCTCTCTCGCTCTCTCTCTGTCTCTGTCGCTGTCTCTGTCTCTCTTAAAAATATTAAACACTAAATTTGTATTTTTGTTTGTACGTGCTGTTGATTAATGTAAAAGTTTTAAAACCAATTCCACGCCCTCCCAATTATCGCTCGCGTCCACAGGTTGTCCTGACGACGCGCTGCGGTCAAAACATTTATCCGCAGTTCAAATACCCCAGTTCAAAGTGTGTTGGAGCCGCCAGCGCTAAGATCCAATATTTGAGAATATATATTTAAACATAAATAGTGGCCGGGCCCAGCAGCCAGCCGAGCAAATTGGCGGGCAAACAAACACACGCATAAACGCACCCGAAGACGCGCCAGCTGTTTGCCAAGTAATTTGGGCTGATGTCAGCGGGGCGTGGCGCGAGCTTATGCTTTTGGGGCCTGCCTTCTGTCGAAAAAGACAAGAATAAAATCAATATCAACACAGAAATCGAAGTCGAATTTGAAATGAAAACACAGAAGCAAGCCTTTTCGGTGTAAGTGTGCCTGAACCGTTAAACCTCAAGCCAGTTGGCGCAGGATAGCTAGTAATTTATTTTGCATGTTGTCCAAGCTTTAATAATCGATAATCTGTGCGGCCGACTCTGAGCAACAACAGCAGCAAACTTGTTTCAGCTGGCGTGCAAAGTCGAAAGGTCTGTCAACGCAAGCAGTGTGAATTTGCAGCTGACCTTTGCTTGCGACAAGCAGCAGCAGCAGCTCAACTTGGAAACTGGCTCACATTAATCGTCAGCCATGATAGACAAATGATACTCGGACTCGTACTTGATCTCTGGCAGGGCGAAAGGGAAAGTTGGCAACGGAAAAAAGGGCAATTTTGCATTCCCAGGTGGCCGGGTTGTTCGTCGCTGTCGAATTGCATCATTGTTCGGGCAACTGTGCGTATGCGTAATGCAACAGTAATTCGTTGTAATATTAACGTATTGCGCATACGCCACGTACACGACACACATTAGCTATTTCCGCTCTTTCTGACGATGATTTGCCTGCTCCAAACATTCAGCACACCCAAAATAGCTTATATAATCTCAATTTGAGCTCCATGAACAGAGTAAATGTGACCGTGAGGTTTCTATATACAAAACATAAGCTAAAGGTCGATTTTTTTGATTTGTATATAGAGAAAAAACAACAGCTTGCATGCCGCTAATTACTGGCTGTTTTAAAGCTAAATTGAACGGCAATTTGTATTAGTTTTATAGCTGTCGCAACTGCCAATCGAATTTTATAACTGCAAAATGCGAAATGCGAAATGCGAAATGTGCCGATAAGAACTAAGAAACCCTTTTGGCATTGAATCACAACTTAAACTTCGTATGACTAGTGTTTAGTAGGTACGAATATACGTTTATATGAATACACTCAATTCGAATTCTTTTCACATAGGCGAGGCTCATTTGTTTACGATGACGTCTTATCAATATGAATAAACAATTTATGTATTCCAAAGATGACATCATCACGGGTCCCGCAAAATGTTATTCAGCAGATGGCGTATTGACCTATTCAAAGAAAGAACCTGCGTCGGGTTCACTCTGTTTGGCTTTCACTGATAAGCGAATTGATAAGATAGCCGACGAGTTTCCCCACTTCTTTCGTGAATGAATCGGCTGCTTGGCGGGCGGCGCTTGTGTGGGTGACAAGCATCAAGAGCACTCACCATTCGTATCACGTTCGATCCGCTGCGAATATTATTGGTTAATCAATTAAACAATTGACTGATATTCCAAGCACTTTTGTTTGCGGCCTTCGGGCTGCCTGACTTGGGAACGCGGGCATTAGCCATTAGCTGGCTTGCGGTTAGCTATATCGCATTACAGAGTTTCTATTTATAGTGCCAGCTAAGCAAACCAAACCGATTCGCAATACTTGTGCACTTGCGACTTTCACGAGCTCAGCAAGGGCTGCAATTAATTGTGCTTTACTCTATTTTCGGCAGTTAAGTGGCACGAGATTGTTCTCATTCTCATTCTCGTTATTAAATTACCGGGTCATATTCAGATGGCCTAATGAGCGAAACTTCATGCCAGCACATTAAACCTGCAGCTCATGACCCTTCTAACGGTCCGACCTGCAATTAAAACGGAAGTACTTCCCCTCGGCGCCGCCTCTTGGCAACCTGTTGCAGGTCGTCGGCCCAAGCGCCGTTAGTTTGCGCAAGTCTGCGGCTTCTTGGCTCGTTCTGTGTGGGCAACACGGAATTTATACTAATTAAAAGTTGCAAATATGATTCGAAAGCGATATTAGCTGTTGGATTCGGCATGAATCTTAAGCTAAGTCCATATGGCTTCTCAATCTGTCTCTCTGGCAGATCTTTATATATTTATATATTTGAAAAAATCTGTGACCATTGTACCGCCGGCATTTGCTCAACAACAATGAAGAGCATTTGTTCATTGTTAACACTTGTAAATCTGTTGGGGCCTGCTGCCAGCCGCCCCTTGGCAGCCGACACGGTATTTTCATTAGTTGTTGTGCTTTTGTTCTATGCTTAAAAATACCCACGAATACTTGTTGCTCTCGTAATAGCGTCGTCTCTTCAGCTCCCCTTTCCCCGTGCTAAGCCATTGGGGTCAATAGACGACGAGCAGGCCAAGCCGTTATGTCAAAGTCAACGGCGCAGTTAGAATGCCACAAGACCAACCAGAATGTGGCTAACTATGAGTACTATATATGGTATATATAGATAGTATACATATAAATATCTCTGAGGGATATTCGCAAATGACATAAACCAGATTTCAGGAGCTACAGAGGTGGGCACAAAGATAAACAAAGTAATCGTTGTTGTTTTTGTTGTTCAGATACTTTTTTGGAGGCTGTCAGCGAGAGAAACAAATGAATAGCAATGGCCAATGGCCAATAGACATTAGCCAATAGGCAATAGCCTTGCTCGGGCAGCCGAAACGTTTGCCAAAATTTAATGAAATTCAATTTTAATCAACAACAAATAAGCAAATGTTTAAATATTAACTGCAGCGAGTGCCAAGCATTCGCTTGTAATGCAGAACGAAATTTAGGAAAAGGGGCAAATATTTCTAACCTGTACCAAGTAATATATATGTCTGTAAATATATGTATGTATATCTATGCAAAGGCCAGCTTCTCTTTTCATCAAACAAGCTAGAAATTTAGTTAACCAATTGAAATCCATCTATTGTTTGAATCAAGTTCCTAAAATAAAAGAAACTGCCTAAATAAAGGGCAGGCAACTCGGCCCCAAACGTCTTACGTCATTTCTTTTTGTGTGTGTCTGTCGAACGTGAATTTATGTATGTGTGTGTTTATTTATTTACATACAATAGGCGCATTCTTCTCTCTGTTTTTACCCTCGCAAAAGGGTCTCTTAGTGCTCTTACAAAATTTGTGACTCAATTAACAAATCAACTAAAATAAACTGTGTAGGATCCTCAAAGTTGGCGAAGTGACTCAGCCATTCAGATGGGTGTGTAGAAATATACCCTACTTAAAAATATATATTGATATGGTTTTTACCATTTTCCTATACATTTATTAGTATAGGTATATAGTATACTATTAATAATATAACAAGTAAGAACGGACGTAACCGACTGCGTAATACTCGTTCACAGTACACGGAAGTTATTATTATTATTTTGGAAAAATATAGCAGTGATTGAGTGTGGCCAACACTTTTGGCCTCGATTTTAAGAGAAGGTCACCCAAACACTGTCTGCCAAATGTTGTGACTCTAGCTCCAAAATTATGGGAAATATTACTTTTTGCGATTTGTGGGGGCGGGGGTGGGCGTGGGCGGTACATTTTTGTATCCTTATTTAAAGGAGCTGACAACGAATCTTTCAAACCTTTCAAATTTGGTGACTCTAGCTCTAAAACTTTGGAAGATATAACCATTTCCGATTTTTTAAGGTCGGTAATCGATTTGCGATTTGAGGTGTATCGACACTTTGTCTGAAGCAGATAACTACAAGTATATATGCCAAGTTTCAAGTCTCTATCTTCAATAGCGCCGAAAAATATTGGGTTCATCCGGACAGACGGACAGCATGACGGACATTGCACAAAACCAATAGACTAGTGTCACTTCGTGAACGAGTATAAAAATGCGAGCTTTGAAAATAAAAATCAAATTTTAATTGGACTCATTTAGATAAATTGTTTCATACTATATTATCAATAGAGTATTTCATGATCGGCTCGTTGAAGGTAGCTTTTACTTGTTTTGTTTTTTGTTTCGATTTTTTTATTATTTTGGCATGTTCTTCGGACACGTCGCGACCTCAAAAAGTCATGACGTCAATAGTTGCCCGCCTTCTACTCCAGTGAGAGACTCCCTCTCTCTCTCTCTCTCACTCTCACACACTTTCTGGCTCTGTCGCTCTAGTAAGAGCATAGAACCCATGGCGAGCTCTGTGCGTCGGCGCATAAATGGTTTTTTCAACAGATGCTGCTAGAATATTATCTGAGAACGCTTCTCATGCGAGATACACACGGTTGGGCCTGCGAATTGTGTTCAGTTTCATTTCGGTTCGGTTTTTGAGCATAACGATTTTCATTTGAGTTTTTCTTCTTTTTTGGCGTATTTTTTTTTGAATTAAAAACATTTATATATTAATAAACCAACAATAAAAATTAATACTTAATTATTTATTTAGTTTTGAGAACGTTTTGCATCGCAAATATTTATTTATTTTTTTCTGTGAACGTTTCCTAGTGAGTGAAAAGCTTTTTTCATATTTTTAAATGAAAAGTGTTCAACATCTATAAATAGACTTGGGACTTTTCATGGCTGCCCGTAGAGATCTCAGAGATCCCAGAGCCAGTGGCGCTTATATATATATATTTATATATTTATATATATGTGTATTTGTATATGTAGATACTGACAATGTGGGCCAGTTTGTGGGCCAACTGTTGCGATATCGATTTCGAAGTTTTAACTGTGCGTTTGCTCTCCTTTTTTCAGTTTTAACGACTCTAATGATGCTGACCCTTCGCCGGATTGTCGCCATGCGCCGTTGAACCATGGATCTAGCAGATCAGATAGATGACTATATTTGTTCATTCGAGGGACTTGGTGACTTAACAATGGACTCCCTAGCCATGTTCATATTTCTGTGGGCCGTGCTGGCCCTCTTCTCCGTTTGGCTGTGCAAGCTGCTCTACCACAAGTATCTCAACAAGGGTGCTCCCGCCAGCGCCAGCAACAGTCGCCAGAGCAGCGTGGCGCCCGGCGGCGCCTTGGCGGCCAGCGGCGCCAAGCCGGAAAAGCGCCTGTCTGAGCCACGCGATCTGCTGGCTACCAAAAGCAAGGTGGAAGATTTGTCCAAGCCGCTCACCGGTGGTGGGTCAGCGGGACGTGGACGTTCGACAGCCTCGCCCATGGGCGGCGGAGGCGGCGGCGCTGCTGGCGGTCCGCGGCGTCGGGTGGTGCGTCAGAGCTCCACTGGACCAGAGAATCGCAAGAAGCGCTACGTGCCGCCGCCCTCGAATGTGGTGGGCCCCGAAACGGTGAGTGGAGCCCTAAGGAAAACCCTAAAAGAATTCATCCTAACGTTTATATTTCCCACCGCAGAGCTCTGTCACGTGGACCAGCCAAGTTTTTCGCTGGCTGTACAGCGATCTAGTTATCGTCAACGAACTACTCATGTCCTGGGTAATCGCCCTCAATGACACGCTGCGCAAATCCGTCGAGGAGGTGAGTGCATGACATCAGTCGCAATGGCTTGACATCATCAGCAGCTACTGTCACCTAGTTGTGATGTCATTGGGATGTTGTTCTCGTATGTCGCTGGCGCGTGCATTGAACTCTGTACTTTGCGTGGCCTCGACTTTCAACTTGAAAAACATGGATAGCCAAGTTTACTTGGTTACCCGCTCAGCCGTAGCTGGCGTGAAAACGCGTTTCGAGCGCAGCTTGCGCCGCTTGCGCCGCTTTTTATCGGCTTTTACGCGCCGAAGCCCGTTCCCCGAACGTAGGCCAAGGTCAGAATTTTATTTACGAGTGTTTCATGTTGTTAGTCATTATCGCAGCTTTATGACTTTTTCTTTTCCTTGTTGCTGTTGTTATATTTCGGATCGCGTATACACATGAACTACTTCTTTATAAGTGTTGCTTACGTAATGTCACAGAACCTGAAACCGGCAAACTGGTTTGTCTCCTCCGATTATTAACCCAACTCCTTTCGATTGCAGCACGGCGTGGCGGTTGAAGTGGTGCGCGTACTGCCCGACAGTCCAGCGCCGGGCCTGAACAACATTTTCTGCAACTGCGAGGAGCAAAATCCGGCCGAAATGGCAAGTCAGTCGCAAGGACTTTTTGAACCCCTACTAATTTGAGACTCCTTGCAGCTCATCACCTTCGACTGCGACGCGATGCCTGTGCTGCAGGTGAAGACCTTCCGGCAAAAGTCGGGCAAGGTGGAGACCTCGCATTATAAGGTCACCGTGTCACGATTCCGTGCACGCATGTCCATACCCATCAACTACAACACGCTCAAGGGTGAGATGCGTGTCGACGGCTATCCGGACGTAAGTGCCATATGCGGAGATATCCGCGATGCGGGACTAACCTCTGCCGCTTGATTCGCAGGTGCGCATAGCCATGAACAGCGTGGGCGCCATCAAGGCCTTGGATCAGGACGAGCAGCAGCTGCAGACAGTCATCAGCGACATACTGACGGCGGCGCTGCGTGACACCGTCTATCCGGTGGACTTCTCCGTCTACTCGACCTGCCCGCGCGCGGAGGTGGAGCCCATGGAGCTGCCTGTAATCTATCCCGTGCACTATGACTCGCTGGCGGTGAGCGCGTGGAGCAGTGAGAAGCAGTTTGTGCTGCGTGTTGTGTGTTGACTGTCTTTCCAGTTGTTTTCGGCACATTCGTTACCTCTAGCGCCCCACACAGAACTCAACACGGAGACTGTACAGTGATGGCTCCCCTCTTTGTCTCTATCCCGAACTCCGCACACACACAGACAAGAAACAACACTTCTCATTGTTCTTACGCCACACCATCGACAACCCACTTGTTAATCTTGTATCTAGCATAGTTCTCACAGTTCTGTTTATGAAATTCGCCTTTCCTCCTTATCACAATGCTCCCATGTGTATTCATGTTTCCGTTTGAGTCTCTCGCATATTTGTTGGGCTTAAGTAAAAGTTTTCTCTCTTGCGCTCTCTCTTTTCAGGGCAACCAATACTTTCAATATTATTACAATTTCTGAATTTTATACCTCCTTTTCCCCTTAGTTCCCACCAAATCTATTAAAGGCGAATTTCATAAGCTTCGACTACTAAGCCTACTCTAAGTGTTCTTCAATCTTCAAATTTGTTTATTCATTCACTGTCACTCACTCATTGCATGCCACACACAGCACAACATGGAGCATCTGGGAGCGGGCATCCTGCGCGACTCCCAGCACATGGTATCCGGCCGGCGGCTGCTGGTGAAGATCGTCAAGGGCGAGGGATTGCGGGACGCTCACGAGCCCTATGTGGTCATCGAGATGGACGAGCCGGCGCAGAAGAACCAAACGGGCACCCAGCGCGGCAGCAAACCCTACTGGGACGAGCATTTCCTCTTGTAGGTCCCTCAATCTAGCTATCAGCTATTCCTTGCTAATCTCTTGTGCCACTTTAGTGAACTCTCCCAACAATCTGCTGAAATACTCTTTGAGGTCTACGACCATCCAGTGATTGCATCGGATCCGCCCAAGTTCCTTGGCCTCGGCCTGGTCGGCATTGACGAACTGGCCGTGGGGCCCGCCTCCACGCAGCTGCTCCAGCTGCAGCCGCGCCCCTACGAGACGCAGCCCGTGTCCGGCGCCATCACCGTGGACTTTGTGTTCATCGAGGGCGCCGAGATTCCGGCCGCCGCGCGTCCCAACCGCCTGAAGGAGGCCCTGCGCCTCAGCACGCCCGCCATCAACGAGCACATCCGCAACGGCGCCGACCTGGCCGACGCGGCCGTGCGCGCTCTGCAGGACGGCGCCCTCTCGGGCACCAGCGGCGGCCAGCCCAGCAAGAGCACCCTGATCATCCACAGTGTGCAGCGGGTGAGTGCGGGCACCGGGTGCTCCAGTTTTCTAGCATTTCGCGGCAACCCCAACTCTTTCTTTGATTTCATAATTTCGTTCTTTTTGGCCGTTTCTTTCATTTCATTTTGCGATCCCGTCCAGAACTCGAGCAATCCAAATGCATTTAAGGTAACTTTAAATCCAGCCTCCGTCTCCAGTCACCCGTTTTCAGTTTATTTTAGTTGAATTTAAAATTTAAAGTTTGTGCCTCTAATACCTCCGTCACGATGACTGCAAGAAAAACAAAGAAAAACATACAATGTAGTGTCTAAGTCGAGCTAATCTAAAAATTGTTTCTCGTTCTGTTTATTGATCGTTTGCCTAACCCTGCGCTTCTCTAACCACATCCAAACACGCGCTCGCCAGGTCGAGCTGAACAAAGATGGTCAGATCGAGGTCATCGAATCTCCCACAGAGCTCGACCAGGCCGTCGCCCAAGCCTTCGAGCGTGCCGCCAATGAGGCGAGCGCCGCCTCGGCCGATCTGGTGGATGGCCCGGCCGGCGAGTCCGCCAACACGACAGGTAATGGTAACCTCAACGAGGAGAGTACAGTCGAGGTGAGTACCAGTTTGCTGCACGGTTCTTTGGGTTTCCTTTCCGAGGCATGGCATGTCGTTTTACTAAGACTTAGGGTCCCCGTGCGACTTACTCCTAATTCCGCTTGCCGTTCCTTACAGTTTGGCCAGCCCAACGCCGCCTCCTCGCCGAACGGCAGCGGCTACCACAACAACTACAGCTTGAATGGACACAGCAATCTCACCGGGCCGGCCAATGGCAGCGACAGCGCCTACAACACGCACAGCCTGCCCAGAAATGGCGCCAGTTCGGCGTACTCGGGCCTGCAGCAGCAGTCGGGCCAAGAGTTGGATGATCGTGGGCGCAGCAAAAAACGTAATTTCTTTGGAACCCTCAAGAAGCGGCTCAGCCGCTCCAAGACACGCACCCTCTCGGCCGATCAGCCCAATAACATCCATAACTCACTATCAGCCACCAATTCCGCCAATACAACAACAGCCACAGGACTCACAAGAACAGCCACAGGAACCCTCAATGGTGAATCTTCCCGTTCATTATCTGTCGATCGTGCCACTCTGTCTAAAAGCAATTCACTTGGTAATTACCCAAACTCCATTCACACCTCCAACAAACTCACGCACACACACACCCACAGCATTTACTTACATCTCCAAAAATAGCTTCTAACATTTGCCTTAACGCACGAATTTCAACCTGAAATTCACATTATTTTATTTCCCAAAATTAAACGCAGATATTATATAGTGGATAACCCCGGACCAAAAACGACCAAGCATGAACATTGCTTTAGTTTTCACACAGCTGTGAAAGTTTAAAATGTGGCTAGTATTTACTGCGAATTAAAAACTTTACAAGTCAACAGTTTTTTTTAAATGGCAGAAAATTTAACTATCTCAAAATCTGTGCTAATGTCGCTTGTAATATATATTTAGACATCCGCAATCGATAAATATATAAATTTCGGATTCAAAATTTGACTAGAAATTTTTTTTCGATAATGAGTAGTGTGTGAAAACATAATATTTTACCATAAAAATTAAAAATATAATATTTTTAAAAATGAATTAGGTTTGAATATAATATCAAACATTAAAATCGTCCTCGATTTGGCAATGTTTCAATTTCAATATGAATATATATTGAAATACTTTACAAGTCCAATTTTTTTTAAATTTTGGTATGCTTTTTGACAGAAAAATTTAACACCACAGAATGAGTTTTAATGTCTTATTTTGTATTAATTTGCACAATATATTAAAAACTAAATATTCGGCCTCAAAATTTTGAAAACAATATTTCACAATTGAGGACATAATTTTTTTCACAAAATAATTTGAAAAATTCATGATTTCATGGGAACAAAATTGTATCTGACATGAAAATCTATTCAACTTTCGCAAAGTTATGGGAGTTTGAAGTCTCGGAGGAGTACTCAGTATGGATTTGGGAATTTTACAATGAAAATTGTTGTAATTTTTGGCAGGATTTTTGCAGAAATATTGACCACCTCAGAATCTGTTTTAATGTCGGTTTCTATACTAATTACAACATTTTAAAGAAAATTATTTTCGCGGAAATTAGTAAGGGAATGGGACATGAAATTTACCCCAAAAAATAATTATAATAATAACTTTAAAAATGAATTAAGTTTAAATGCAAGCAATGACCAAAAAGGCTCAGGCATCGAAATCGGTTGAGTTTTAATAACGTTATCGCGGGGTCAACTAAGAAATTCTTATCGCTAAGATATAACACGTATATCGTATCACCTCATAATAATTTTTCATCCCATCAAAAAAGATTCGTAATATGTTTATACTTTCAAAAGTTGTTGTTTACATACGTATATGAGGCATATAACCTCAAGACCAGACATTATATATATACCATTTGCTTTATGTTGTGTCCTTAACTTTATGCTGTTCTTTGTTCTACTTTTTCTTCCTTTCAATGCTAACCAAAATGTTTTCTGCACAAACACAATCTGTATGTACCCTGTTTTCAATCTCTCCTATATAATATAATACTTGTGTGTATGGATTTACATTTTACACTCCACTCACACACACACACACACACAACACACAAAACACACACCGTGAAACTCGACACAAAAACTTTTCAAATATTTTAAACCAATTATTTCTATATTTTTAAACGAATTATTTGACACACTCCGTTTTTACTTTGTTGTTTATTCTTTATTTTATTTATTTTCATATGTGCAAATAACTATTTGATTGGTTTCCACAATTTGGTTTATTCGGGTGTTTGGTGTGTGTCGCTCTTGGCTACGGATGTATTCTATACATACTATAAACACATAAATATTTATATAACTGCAACAATAACTACTATTTGACAACACAACAACAACAACAACAACAACAATATAATTGAAGGACCCCGCATGGGCATTGGCTCATCCATCACCGACCACTCACGTCGCTCTTCAATTTCAGAATCCTCAGCCATCTCAGGCTTCTCCTCGGCCAGCAACAAAACCTATGTCCACGAGGCATCCACATTGGTCCTAGAGACAGTGGAGAACGGCGTGAAGCGGTGAGTGCACTGACTGTTTATAATTATAACAGAATTATAATATTTATCTCCACTCGCCTGCTGCAGCCACTTTATCGTGCCGCTGGCCATTGCACAACGGCCCCGTTGGCGTCGCAAGGGCACCAAATTGCACATCTACAACGACCACACGTTCATTGCAAAGCACCTGAGCGGGTATGTGAAAACAACCAGATTTAGGCGTTCTCCTCTCAAAGATTGTTCCCAAATTGCAGCAGCGGCCTGCAGTGCTCGATCTGCATGAAGTCCATACCCAGGAGGCCGGGCAAGCAGGGCTACGAGTGCCGCGACTGCCAGCTAATCTGTCACAAGCAATGTCACATACGGGCACCGCAGGCGTGCCCCAATCCCACAGTACTCTCCATGGAACTGTAAGTTAATCTGGGAATCATGGATCGTGCGCTGACTTCACCTCGGCTTAGTTCTATTTCTCTCCTTTCATTGAATCATTTTTATCATTTATTCGGTGGTCGGCCTTAATATTTGAAAGACTAATTGATTTTGTTTTATTTCTTTCTTCTTTTGAACATACATCCCCACACACACACACACACTCCCGAACTCCACCCCACTCCCGATCTTTGCCACAATGTAGAACCTCATATCCGGTACTCACAGAGCGAGATTTGAATTTAGTTAACTGAATCTAAATACATAATTGCCCTAAATATCCAAGACAATACTTGAATACTATTATAATGTCCGCTAAATGCTGTTGAATATTTAATACAATATTTTCTGCGTTCTTCTGTTTGTGCTTTTCAAAATTGCGATTGGCGTCGGAATTCCAAATTCAAATTTATTTATGTGTTCTTTGATAACTTTTCTGAACAGCCGCTTAAGCACATTTCCTGTTAAATAATATAAAACTAAGAGTGTTTGCATGCTTGATTAAAAATATTTACCGCATATTTTCAAGCGTGTCCATTTTAAATGCTTTCGCTAACTATCTATCTATTAACACACACACACACACTCACCCACATACATATATTCACACGACATGATTATTTCACATATATTTCTAACATAAATTGATGTTTTTCTATTTCACAAAAAAAAACAAAACACACACACACACAAACCGATAAAATAACATAAAACTCACAAAAACTCAAACCATGGACACAGGATGCCTAGTGATCAGTAAATTTAAGCGCACAAACTAAAACATGATATTTTCAAAGAGTTAAAGGTAACAGCAATAGTTTAAATCAATTTAATCCCAATGAGCGGTATTTCGTAATTTTGACGCCAAAAGCAAACAAATATACAGATAGCAGAGAGTTTTAGGCTTACGTCCGGTTCCGCTCGACACTTCTTGTTCAGAACTTCCGAAGGCTTAAGAGTATTGTTTTCTAACGTAGGACAATGGGTAAGCCTTTCATCAGCATGAAGTTCCTCTTTACTTGCTTGTCACCTTGCTGTAAACCAAATTAACACAAACTACCCAAAAGCATGATAGTTAAGAAATTTTATTTTGATTTTATTTACATAAAGAATTCGAATCCTTTGGCTTCTGCTGCCTATTATCCGTTTTGTTTTTAATCTTATTTTAGTTCTTTAATGTTGTAGGTTTAATTACGTTTCTTTTTTGAAATAACATATTTTTTGTGGAATATTTTCTAATATTTTTTTCTCTTTCCACAGAACGAAACTAAACTCAGCTGCAGCAGATCGTAGCATTAGGAAATTATAAAAATCTACAATACATAAATACGAATCGAAATAATAATTTTAAATAGTTTGGATTATATACACTAAAAAAGAAGTCGTCAACAATATTAAAATCCTGAACTCACAAAAAGAAAAAGTACTTGCATGCATACTAATGTATGTAGATAAAACTATATATTCTACCTATAATTATGTTATTTATTTTATACACGAGTGCAATATTTTGATTTTGTTTAGAAGGTATCTGTGTTTATATTGAAATTTTTATGCGTCAACAAACAGAGCTCTTGGATATGTTGTATTTTTACCATCACGAATAATAATTGTACAAAACAGAATATATTTGGAATAAAAATTAATAGTAAAAGTAAACCATGAACTACAGGTTTTTTAATTTTGCCGCCTAAGTGGCTACACTCAGCTGGCAAGTCAGTTGGCAACGCTTTTGCAACAGCTGCTTGAGCGAAAATCGATTATTTGGTAAACAGGTTTGTAAATGTTGCCAACACTTATCGGTTTGAGCTTGCAGTGCCATTTTGAGTACAACATTAATTTTTGTTCAAAGTCGTGTGTATATTATCATCGGTCAGGCACATTTATAAGAATGAACAATATTGACAGTTTTAGTAACGTTTATCACCATTTAGTCAATATTGTAATACAATTACCAGACTGTTGTGAATTAAATTTAATTCACAAGCAACACTGCTCATCCAGCAACATGTCCCCCAACATTACTCACAATTTTGGCAACATTTTTCTTGCATGTTGGTTAACAGTGCCTCTTGAGTACAAGAAACCTGGTGAAAAAAATGTAGGTGCGCGCATTGTATTTGTATTTGTTCTTGCGCTGCACTCGTCGGTCGTTCGGTCGCGTGTGTTATTTGTGAGTGTGTGTGTTTGTGGTGCGTAAAAATTATTCATAAAATTGGAATAAAAAAAAATTAATCAAGCAAGCACGTGTGGATTTAAGTGCACTGATCGCAAAGTGCCAAACAGCAAGAACAATAACAACTATCGCGTGCACTGTAAGTGGCCAACAGAACGAGGAAAGACACGCCTCGACATGGAATCAAAATCATACGGCCGAAAAGCAGCACAAAGCTGAAAAGAAGCAGCCGCAGTCTTTGCTGTCGCCGTTGCCTTGTTTTCGTGTTTTTGTCGCGTGTGTGTGCGTGTGTGCGTCGGTCTGTCTCTTTGTCTGTGTCTGTTTGCCAACGCCGCCGTGTCTGTCGCTTGTCCGTGTTGTATTTGTGCGGCGTGTGCATGTGTGCGATATATTTCCTATTGGCATCTGTTTATACTTATATGTTAAAGTGTATAAAACAATAAAGCGACACATAAAACGCCATCCAAAAGAGCCAACAAAAAAATATTAAACGTAGTAAAATGAAAAATTAAGCGAAAATTTTTTGTCGTCGCTGCTGCCACTTGTTTTTCCACTTTTGCGACCGCGACGCCGATGTCGACGCCTCTGCCGCCGCTCTCGCTTTCTCTCACATTGCAACGCCAACGCTGACGCCGTCGTCGTCGCCGTCGCATTTATCATTATTTTTGGCTGTTGTTGTTTTTGTTGCTGGCGTCGTCGATGTTGTTGTTGTTGTCGCCGTGTACGCTGTTTAATTCGCTTCGATTCTGTTCTATTCCGTTTGTTACGAGCATTTCGTGATTATTGCTGCGTGCAAAGAAATTCCCGAATGTGGTGTCCAATTTGTTGTTGTTTCTGTGTATTTGTGAAAGAGCTAATTTCGATTTCGATTTCCATTCAAATTCCAGTTCTATAAATACGCAAATAGTTTATGTTACGCAACTCCTCATACAAATTGCTAAACATTTAACTTCCCAGAAGTTATATATTGCAATATGCAACAAATTAATGCAATTTACGATATTTGAAATTTCAACAAAACAGCGGCGAAATTAGCGCAGCACCCACACTTAGCAGCAGCAGCTAAAAGAACAACAAAACAAAAACAGAAAGAGCAGAGGCACAGCAACAACAACACCAACAACGTCAACAGTAACAACAGGCAGGCAGGCAGCGCCGCCTAGTGAATTCGCTCTCGTCATGGCCGCTGCTCATGGTCACCACAACGCCAATTTGCTCAGCTCGGACATCTCCCGGCGCAATCCGCAGGACGAGTACGAGCTCATTCAGAAGATTGGCTCTGGCACCTATGGCGACGTTTACAAGGTAAGTTGGCTATTTTACAGTGCTGCCAATTTGGCTGGTCCACCACTCAGCCACACCCACACACACGCACGCACACGCACGCACACACAGACTTAGCGCCACTTTGTTGAAAAGAATAAATTCATCTCTTTCCTACCCCACACACACAAAGACAAAGCCAGAACAACTAAATGAAAGCATGCTTGCAATTTAAAATGTATATATGTATGCTGTGTTTGTGTATATATGTATTCACATTCATACAAACTCCGCTACGCCAGGCGTCGACTTTTGTTTTGCTTTGCATTCCTGATGCATTCGCTGCTGCTGCTGCTGCTGCTGCTGCGTCTGCATGACTGCACGTGGAGCAGCAGCAGCAGTCCCTTCCCTACTCCCGCATCCCCTCGGCGCACGCTCATGTGTACATCTGTTTGCTTCGCATAGTTCCATTGCTCCAATGCTTCATTGCGCCATGGAACTCCTGGCACTCCGGGCAAATATGTAAGTTTAGGGCAAAATATGCGCAGTTTTTATGCTCTGCAAACAACTGGCTAAAATGGGGTATACTGGTTTTGTGCCAATTTACATATGCAACAGCCACATCCGACTGTGTTCTAGCCATGCCCCACTGTCTGTATTAACGATAAGTTTTAGTTTAAATTATCGATAACTTCCCTTAATACTGAATGAACTCGATAGATAGAATATCATCTATATATATATATCTAAGACCGGGCTCTAGCTGGACATTTGTAAGTCCGTTATGCACCTGAATGGACTCTGTAGAAGAAAGCGACGTAGGCTTCGTAGGATGCTCCCAATCAATCTTCCTAATCGAAATAAAATAATATTATCCTCAACCCAAAATTATAAGACTTAAGCAGCAACACTAAGTTTGTAAAAATATTACTGTACATGCTCAAGATAAGTATAAAATAAATTTGAAAAAAGTACCTAAGGAATATGTACAGGGTATCTAGTAGTTGCGCTCTCGACACTGGAACACTTTTACTTGTTTTTACTCTTCTTTTGGTTTTTATTTATTTTTGCGCTCGTCGACATCGACGCTGCACAAAATATGACAAATGCTGCTGTCAAGGCGAACTGCCCTTGCACTCCTATGCGAATAAATGGCCGGCGGAGGGAGGAAGGAATCTCACGCAGTGCAAAGGGCGTGGCCATAATGCATTTCTGGTGTAAGCCGCGCGTAATCCGTGCCAAGCGTATTAAATTGAAATTTGAATTCGAATTTCGTCGAGCTAAGTTTTAGTAGATACCCTGTGCGCCACGATCCTTCCCAATGCTGCGATTCCATACAGCTGCAGCCACGCGCTTGCATTGATTATGCGGATTAATTTCAATCTGAAACGTGTATGTTTATGTTTACCCATCTGCATTTCATTGTGTACTCAAATGTGCGAGTGTTAATGTGGGTGTGCGTGTGGTGTGGTCTGTGTTCTGTGGATTGCATTTGCCTTCTGTTTTGCATGCGTCATGTGGCAAAGCCAACGGCGCATGGCTCCAACGGTCGCTGCCGTTTTCAGTCTTGACACATTTATTTATTTCCACATGCGGAATTTGTTGTGCTCATGCTGGAATTTATGATGCTACACACACACACACACACGCATACACATGACCATAGTGCCCCATTCTCTGTCTCTTTCTTTAATTCGCTCTTTGCTTTAGTCTGCCTCTCTCTGTGTTCTTCGGATGTTTACAATCAGATATTCGTGAAGCATTTGAAATGACGAATGTTCGTTTATTTGAGGTCTTACTGTTTATATAAAAGTTGAAATACAAACACACACAAAGCCGAGCTAAACAAATGTATATCTACACACATACATATGCTTCATATATGTGTGTGTAATTGAATAACAATATTTATACTCTTGCCGATGGTATTATAATCTTTCCACTCCAATTGCGTAGCAAAAGATGTCTTCGATCCTCAACTGCTATGCTCCTAAAATAGGAGCAAAACCGCACCAACATCGAATTTTCGATAATAACAGTTCTCTTTCGTTTTTATGCGAAACTATTTCATTAAAATATCGATCTGTACTTTTATTGTTGGGCATATAAAAACAAAGGTATATTTATTGTTAGCTTTTGCTTCTGCTGCACTTTAACTTTGATAAGTTTCACAATAACAAGCGAGGGGGCTCTAGTTGGGAGCGCCCGACTAGATGTTACCCTTTACATACATTTAAAGCCCTTTGCCTTGGCTTCTGAGCTTGGCCGCCACTATGGAAACTAAATTCGTGAATCACTTCTAAACTAAGAGCATGATTTTAATGAAATTTTCAGCGATTAACAAGAGCATTCCAATCTGTGTACAAACCAAAGCGCGTTTTGTGGGGGATATCCAAAATCCAAAATATTTCACTTCAATATATTGAAGCAAATTTGGTGGGTCCTGCTCTTATAGATATCAGACGTGCTTAAAAAACTGGGTCCAAAAACTGATATTTATCGAAAACTGAAAAGTCCAAGTTCAGATTTTTAGCTCTTGTAGTCTCAGATGGACTCGGTTATTGATGATGACCAGGAAGGAGATGTCTCCTTCTGCTTGCTACATAAATTTGCACAAATCCATAATACCCATTTTCACTAAGTTCAGGGTATACAAATTCGTCATAATGCTCAAGGTCTGGCTTTTGTTTGTGATTGTTTGTTTGTTCATTTGTGTGTGTTGCTACCTTTATTGGCTGTTGACGGTATCAATTTACAGCCCGCAAAAAATAAAAAAAACAGCAACTCATATAAAAATGCACACGTTTCAATTTTCTTTCACATAAATATGACATTAGTCGGGACAATAGGCGAAAATTTGTGCTATGGCAACCAGAAAAATCTTGGTCACATGGCAAATAAATTGTTGTGCGATGTTGTTTTAGGTTGTTGTTGTTGTAGGGGGCTGAAATGACCAAGAAGCTTTTCATTAGCGGAGCGAAATACGAAAGAGGCAAACAAAGTCTACTTTAGGGCGTGAATACTTAATAGCAAAAGGAAACTGAAGTTGAAACAGGAACAATACCAAGAAGAAGTAGACGTAAAAGCAAGTGCCTGCTACAGTTATGTAATGAAATATGGCACACACACGCACACACACACACACACACACACACATGATGATTGCCTTAGCCAGGCACTTGACTTCGCTACACATTGTTGGCATTGTTGTTTTCTACTACACATTTTTACAATCAACGTCGTCATTGTTGAGCTTGTTGTTGTTTCGGTTTTGCTTGTATACCCTGTAATTTTGACTTTAACGAGGTGTAATCGGGCCGTGCACATATTAGCAATTTGTCTGGCCAACATTTGTTTTATTGTTTGCACTAGTCCCAAGTATAGGGCATCTGTTCGTCAATCCAAGTCGACTTCAGCATACTTGTTGTTTTTGTTCTGCACGCAAAACGCATGAAAACATGAAAAAATTGGCGCAAACCACTCAACGAGAGAGTAAGTGAGAGGTTAGTCGAAGGGTAGGGTGCATAGGGGTAAAGAAAAAATGACTAGAGAAAAGAACGAAGTGTAGTGAATTGAAGTCGAGCAGTGAAGTGGTTTGCGGGGATGGCAAGAGGGAGAATGCTAGATGAGAAGGCGGGTCACGTAACATTAATGTATATGTGTGTGTGTGTGTGTGTGAAGATGGGCGTGTCTACACAGACACACACACAGATGCACTCGCCTGTTCGGATGCACCTATGTAAATTTGCCATGCTCCGAGTTCTAGAAGTAAGTCATGCTTTCCGAATTATTCGCATTTTGAAAACTTTATCAAGGGGGTCGGGGGGTAATCTGCGACTAGCCACAAAATATTCGCCTTGAACTATATAAACCGCAGCAATAACAACATTAAAATTGTAAAACATAGAATCCGACTTTCCGTAAATGATTTGGCGCGCGGCTAAGAAAACAAAATTTTAACATCTGAAATGGTGGCAAATGGGAGTCCACCAAGAAGAAAGAAACATTCTCAACGTCGCTAGATTTAAATATTTAATGAAAAATCGTAGGGAAAACGACGCAGTATTCCTCACGTCAAGGCAGCCAAAAGCAACCCTTGCTTTATGAACAACAACAATAACAAACTGAAGTAACAATAGAGGCAACAGAACAGTGAGGGGCAGCCCGTTGACCCAATTCCGCGTCGCAATAATTTGCACGTTCTCTCCTCGTTGACGGGTTGACGGGCCCCAAGTCCCACTATGCGGAGCGTTTGCTAGGATTATGTTGGGTTAGGGCTTGGTCGCCCGCTGTTGCACTGCGTCGGCTTTTTGCGGTCTGCTGTCAACCCGACAAGACGACAATTACAGCAACAGACGACAGGCTACGCAGACTGCAAGTGACTTGTTGAGGGTTACTTTTCGCACTGCCTGCAAACGGTTCGGATTCCATTCCGATTGCAGCTGACCCTTACTAATTTACTCGCCAAATCAACTTAAATAAACGAAATTTGAATAAAATACTCAGGGTCTGGATTCCGGATCGGGAGAGCCAACCCTGCCTGCCATTTTCTCTGTCCGCAAACCCCAAATCCCAGTTGTGCAAATATTGGGGCAGCTCGGCCGGCCCATCTCCCGTCCGATTCCGGGCTTGTCCTTTATCTCGTTGGCTTTCAAGCATATCAGGAATATTACACAGCTCGTGCGTAGCCCTTTAGCCCCTTTACCGACATCAGCAACTGTCCCTAAAGTCAAATAAAAAAGGTAATCCAAGCTTTTTTATTTTTATTATTTTCTTTTTTGCTTGTCGTATTTAAAGTTGTGTTTTAAAAACAACTGGCCACTGGAGGTGGGAGACAGTAGTGGGCAAACACATCCTTTTTATGTCATTTGTCTGTCGCCATGTCTCTTCGTGGGCGTGGCCTGTGCTTGCTGTTATGCAATTTCTTTTCCATCATTTAAGGCATATTTGATCCAGTGGAGCAAAAACTTCCTCCCTCCTTCTTTTAATTTTTGACTCGTCACAGCCTTTCTCTCTCTCTGTCCCTACCCTCTTTGTAGATCCTTGGCTTCTTTCAACATTCGTCATTATTTTCTGTCGTGGGTGTCCATCCGCATCCTCCGCACCGCATTTTGCTTGTGTTTGTTTCGATTTGCTTGCCCATTTCTTTTATTCTGCTTTTACCCCTCCCGCTATTTGTCGTGTCCGAACCGACCGAATATTTCTGTTTCTATTTCCGCTTGGCAAGGCGAAGGTTATACAGTCGGCATATAAATTGGATATATGCCAGAGCCGCAGCATCTTGCTGTGACTCGGGACCGTCCTCTCTGGCTGTCCTTGTAGCCAGAAAGGAAGTGTTTACAGTTGTTCTGCTTTTCAGTTGTTTTGCTCTCTAGTTTGTTATTTGGCCAATTTTGCAGTCATTTGGCGGGATATGGATGGGACCGGGGACGCGGACGCGGACTAAGCGGTAGCTGCCCCTTTCTGTCTGGAGTCTCCCTCATATGACGTTGCCAAAACTTTGCCCTTTGCATGGGCCAAGCCTTTGGGTGCCCCCCCCCCCCCTACAACAATCCCTCTTCCGCTGTTATTACGCAGCTGGCAAAGCTGCAAAAGTTTGCCACGGATTACAACGTCGTCAACTTAGGCCAAGAATTCGCCTTATTAAAATCGTCAATGACAGAAAAGAAATATTAGAGACTTGCCTTAAAAACACATGCACGGGGCGTGGCAACGCCTCCGTTTCGACTGACAACGCTGCGCATGCGCAACTATCGATGTCTTCTCCCTTTGTCTCTTTTCTCGAGGTTCAGCGAACTCCAACTGTGAGGCAATTGAGATTTCATGTAGTTATAGTTTTGGTCGCTTGCTGTGTGGGGTAGTGGAGCAGTGAATAACCCACTGATGTACTTTGGCGGTTCATCTGTGACTTGCAGTCAACTTTTGCTGTCAACGGCTGGTCGGACAGAGGGGGAGTAGCAACCAGGGTGCTGCGGGTAGTGCAGAGAAGTCAAATTGACCGCGAGTTGCTGCCTCGGGCAAGTTGATTAAAAACTTGTAAAATATGCAAGTAAAATGAGCTATTTACAACGGCTGCTGCCTGTCTCTGGTTTCTTCTTGGGTGCCCAACCAGAGGGTCGGTTGGGTGTGGCTGGGGGGTATTTATAATCGGGAGCAAAAAGTTTTCGTTTGTTGCTTTCCATAATTTCATTAGGCGTCGGGCTGCTGAGCCAAAAAGTTTGCCAGCTGCAAACAAATTCGCATTAAAATATGTAATTCCAATTCGCCCGCCGCCTCCAGGGGGAGCGCAAACTGAGCAGCTGATGAGAGAAATGAGAAATGAGAAATGGAAAATGAGAATTAGGTGTTGTCGGATGTGTAAGCCGCGGAGAGCGAAAAAGTTTGACTAGTAAATTCATTTGGCGCTGCTCGAGATGCAAAATAGGGAAAATTCGCAGCAGCTGCTCCTAATTACAATGTTTCCAAAGTAACAACTATACCCGAAATTTGGCGAGATCATCAACAAGATTAATTCAACAACTGAACTTGTCATCTTCAACATCGCCATTAATTTGAGGCGAGAAAACCTGATAACCATAAGCAGAAATACTTGTGAAAATAGTGATTAACCCTAAAAGCGATTCGCATCAATGCGGACGCATAAATTATGGGCAGCGAGGAGGAAAGATCCCCTGAAGAGTCGCAAAGTAATAAGCTGGCTTAAATTGCTAGAGACTTGACGAAATTATTAAAATAAATCTGCTGATGAGAGGTCGAGGGGCAATGGATTAACTAAATTGCTGGATAAGCTGTTGACGAAAGCGCCTAAATGAAATTCCCGAAAAGGAAGCGAAATTGAGGAGCAGCAGACATAAAAATTCAATTAAGTCAGATAACTGCGTTTGAAGTTAAATTTGTAACATGACCCACAGTCTGAGTAAGAGTCGAGGGGGTGGGGGGGGGGGTGGGGATGGGGTAGGGTGGAGTTGAAGTCAGCCAAAAAATTGAACTTGTTTTCATAAGCAATTAGAAATTGAAGCTGATATCGAATAACAAGGTTTGCTAAGGGAAAGAGAAGTAAGAGAAAGAGATAGATAGAGAGGGAGAGAGAAAGAGAACTGAACAACATTAAAGTTCACACACCATATACACAAACAAGGCCCAGAAATTTATAAACTTTGTGATACCAGAAAGAAAAGCAATTGCAAAAGAAAAGTTGCAACAGCGCGAGAGAGAGAGAGAAAGAGAGAAACAATGAAAAATGTGATAAAAATGAAGTACGAACAACAAGAGAAACAAAGTCAAACAAGTCTTTAGCGACGCTTTTGTCCGCTAATAATTTCTCTCTCTCTCTCTCACTCTCAGTCCCTTTACTTATACAACATATACAAATATGTACACATACATGACGACATATGTATGTGTGTACGAACAGCTTGTTTTGGCTGGACTGTCCTCACAGCGCAATGAGTTGGGCGCGACCAAGTTCAATGTTTGCAGGGAAATGCGCTTCATTAGAGTTGAATTGCGTTGAGGGGGAGTCGAGGGAGGGAAATGAGCGGGAAGGTCAAATATATTCGCAACTACGTAGTGCCCCTGCCTCAAACGCCATCGTTTTTGTCAGCTGATGATGATGAGAATTCGCTTTGCTCGCTTTTCTTCGTTCGCGTTTTTACACGAAAATAGTTGGGAGGGGGAAATAGGGGTGATGGCCTTGAGTCGGTAAGACAAATGTGTGAACAGCAAGCCGCAAGATGACTAATGAGGGAACTCAGTCCAACCCGAAGCTCACCCTGATGATGATGGTGACGATGATGAAGTCAAGCGGCAACTGCTCAAAAGTTGGCCGCTTACTTCTGGCTGCTTCTGATTTATCGCGATAGCTGCAAAAAAGTTAATCAAGTTTGCCTAAAGGCAAACGGGCAAGTTTCTGCAGGGAATTCAGGAGTTTTCCGAGGCATTACTTACGTAAATGCTGGAGCCATGGCAAACTGGAGCCATGGAACTGTGTCAATATTTTACATGCGACGCCCACAACTATGCAACAATGGACCAAGCATAGTGCCCTCCGTCCCTTGTCTGTCTGTCCTGCTGGCAGTTACTGTTGCCTCAACCGCTGACCAATATTTCACAAACAATGCCAAAAGGCGGATGCAGCAGCCACCAGCAGCCAGCACTGAATTTTCATAAAATTGGTGCCGGCTGTGCAGTGTATTCCCCGCCCAACCTCCCCACCCTTTTTCGCATCACTACCCAGCTCGGTGTATGATATATAGAGAATAGTAAAGGGACTGGAAGTCAGGGTACCTTTTTCCCCGAGCGCAGATCCTTCAATTATGCAATTTTCTATTTTTGCAGAAAATTGAAACTGAAGTTGAGCCGTGGGCGGGTTGGCGGGAGGCGTGTCTACCTGGCGCCACAACTTGCCATTATGGCAGGCTCGACCTATATGTATAGAAGCCCAACAAGCTCCCTCCTCTAGCCACGCTTTTGATTAGGTTTTTGTTATCAGACTGCGACTGGGGCTCTGCGGCTCCGACTTCGACTCCTGGTTGTCCCTATTCCACCTTGTTGCCTGCAAGGGAGCGCAGACAATGGGAGCTCTGCTGGCTGCGTTCTCATTTTTGTGGCTAATGCATAACTCAAATACTCATTCCGTATATATAGAGATGATTACCAGCTGGAAAAAGGAGCTCCCATTTAGAAGCCACTTGTGACACGGGTCTGGCAAATCAGTTGCTCTTATCGCTTGTTATCAATTGAATGAGAGCTCCTCGAATTGAGGCAGATGCCAATTGGCAGGCGTTGTTGAGAAAATAAAGAAAAATAGAAAATAATTGCCATTGCTTCAAGTGTCCTCCGTCGTTCTCTACCCCTTGGGTGGAGCCAAGAAAAACATCAATTTAAAACATGCTAATGGATCGATATATGCAAATTTATGTGAAGTATCCATTGGCAACATTTTCTAAGCCGTTGTCGCATTTGATTTGCCGACTCAAAGGCCAGGGGCTGGCGGGGTGCCGAAGGTACTTAGTTGAAATAATGGGCGATGTGGCCCCGCCTGGGCGCCCAATTGATGGCTGGTTATGAGTTTTGTCATGTTATTAATTTCAAGTGCCACAAAATGCTCAAGTAAATTGCCTGGCCCCATGTACTTGGCTACTGCCTCGAGTTGTTTTTGTTTTCTTCGAATGGAAAATGGGGAAATGAAAAAATATTGTAAATGCTGTGCAAATTGTGCTAAGTAGTTGCCACTAGCTGTGTGTAGACTTGTAGATATTTACATACATATATATATATATGTATTCATAAATGTGTATTCCCAATTGCTGAAAAGTTTTACGCTCTTTGTCCTTGTCTATGTCTAGCTATGATTCACATTTCGAATTTCGGAGGGAAGTGTAATCAAATGAAATTGTGGCAAGTTTTTTGTTAGTGCCTTTTTAGCTGTCATTTGTGCTGGCACGTTGTCTAAATGGTCACGTTTCAATTTGAAAAGCCGCCGGCAGGGGAGTGCAGGCACCTCAGGTGGAACACGCGTGCTTCGTTGTTGTTGTCATTGTTTCATTCAAAGCGTAATAGAGAGATAGAGAGAGTAAGAACGAGAAAAATGGCTAGAGCGCAAGGCAGAAAAAGCGAGTGGAGCACATTTAAAACAAAGTGCTTCAGTGGGCGATATCCCGTGGCCATCATAAATATTCTATTTGACTTATTTTACATTTATACTTACTATTAAATTCTGCAAATCTTCGCATAGAAAGACAAGATTTGAACTCAGCTCTACAAACTTTATGTAGATACCAGTATGGCCACTGCATTATACCCATTCATTCAATGGGTACAGGGTATAAGCACTTGACACCTCCATCGCAAATGTTATTTCTATCCAATGTTGATATAATATTGCTGAATTGTATAAAGTCCGTTATTTGCGTCAATATTGCGTGTTATCTGTGTTTTAAAAGCTTAAAGTGTGCCGACGTAGTTCAGCTTGATAAAACAGCAAAAAACATTGTTTGTTATCGCTTTAATGTTTGGAGTGGACCCCTTTGCTTATGCCCTGAGAGTGCGAGTGCTTATTCATTGTGTTCGGTTCATTCATTAATTCACTCATTCACTCACTCACTCACTCACGCGCTCCCTCGCTCAGCACCATAAATGAACCGTATAAATTAGCATACAGCTATGACGGAGAGGTTGAGGAGATGTTGACGACGACAGAAGTGCGTTTGCCATTTATGCAAGAGTCTGGACGTGGCAGCACGCCCTTGGCAGACATGTGTCGATTAAGCTGAGGTGGGTTTGCCCCAGGCACACACACTCGAGCCAATTTAAGCACACACTTACACACTTACACACACACACACACACACACACACAGATGTGCATTACCTATTGCATTTTGATTTCAAGCAGGCGACTAATGAGTATGAAACAAAACCTTTGTTTTATTTTATATAGCTTTGTCTGTTGCAGTTGCAATTATAGTTTGTATCTCTTCATAATCATCATAATTTGCATTGTTTACTGGAACGTTAGCTGCAGCAATGTTTGCCGTAAACAGGCGGCTAGTTTCATCCGATAGCCATATTTGATCCCTGGCATTCTGTCGAATTTTGACCAGGCGGCAGCTTAAGCTGCACGAAGTCAGATTCGGATTCAAAGCTCATTCAGTGCAACTTTGTCACGTGCCACGCCCAGTGCCCCAGCACAGTATCCTTGTCACTCAACTGGAAATTGTCAAGCATTACTCGTTCGAATTGCTGCCAATCAATGGCATTGGCAACGTTGTAGTCATTGTAGTTTGTTATCAGGTCGGGGTCGTCAGAAACAAAAGATACTCAAAGGAAAAACATTCATTGCCCACCTGCAGGTGGGTTGGCCAGGCCAGGCCAGGCTTTTAACTATTCGCCTGGACCAAGCTCTTAGCTGAGCATAGAAAACAAAACGGGGAAAAAATGCAAAAATCCATCTTAAAGAGAAACAAAAAAAAATTAAAAGAAATGTCTGTCTTATAGAGCATGGGTCTATGCCAGCTGTTTGGGCGTATGCACTTATGCAGCGTGACAAATTTGGGGCTGTGCATTTTACTGTGAGAGCTTGTTTAAATCTGCAGTCACCATGCTTTCGAGGACCTTTCACCTTTTGCGCAAGCACTTGCCACACGCCACTTGACAGCCAGACAAAGATAAGCCGCAGCCCTTCTCACGTGTGTGTGTGCGTGCGTGTGTATATATGTGAAAAGTTGGTTATCTTTATTATATATCAGTTGCAACATTAAGACCTTAGCACTCATATAAATAAATTTCCTTGTGTGCGGAAATTATAAAGAAGCCTTAATTTAATTTAGCTTTACTTTTTTCTTTATCATTCCGAGTACAAATACTGTACATATTCCAACGAGGGATCATCTAGTTGGTAAGGTTTTTATCCAAATTTTTGGTCCCTGTCCCATTGTGAGTTTGAAAACGTCATTGACTTTAAGTACATTGACTTTAGCATACATATTTGATAGCTTCTCCTTAAATACTCGGTGGGATGCGCCCAACGACTCCTCGTTGACTAAAGGTAATTAGGGTATTTTGCTGTTTGTAGGGCGTGTCTGCTGTCTGTCTCCTCTTAGAGCCCAACAGAGCCACAGGCTCCAAGGGCGGCAGCTGATATTCAATTTAGTGGCAAACGTTTTGAGCCCCATCTGAAATGCGTAAGTGGGATAAAAGCAAAATTAAACTATCTAGAAAAAATAGGGGAAGTATTCGAGTCTGCGTAAAAGCAAAGAGGCGAAGCTGGGACGGGGCGACAGGCACTTTAATGTGACTACTTCTGCTGTCGACCAGGGGGGAGTCGCAGACCATTATGAGCCACTAGAAGTAAAAACTTCCAACAACTCTCGAAACTTTCTTTTTGCGCCAGGCCACGAGACAGTGTCCACTCCCACTCCCATTCCCAGTTCCCAATTCAGTTCCGATTCCAGCCAATGAGAGCAATTTGGTTAAGTGTGCGAGCTATTTGATAGTTTTTAGTTCGTGCACCACTTCCGGACAGCTCCTGGCTAAATATATATGAGAATGTAATGCGGGAAAAAGCATACAGGATACAAAGGGATTATTTTTTGCTAATTGAATTGTGCGTTGCAGGTTGGCCGTGACGGGAAAGCAAATTGAAACATACGTCTGGATAAGAGACAAGGTTTAAGTCACCTTGGCTACATTCTCTTTGTGGGCTAGAGGCTGCCAGTTGGGTTTGCATTACGGATTTACATTTTGTATGAATCAGGACAACAAGCCGTATGAAACCGCATCGGTACATTATGTGTGTGTGTGTGTGTGTGTGAGGCACCTTGTGTGTCCTCTAACATAATCGCTTATTTACGAGCTACCCATACATATATATATATACATATGTGTGTGTGTTAACCGGAAAGTCGTCCCGTGCCCGTCTGGTCTGTTGCTTGAGCTCTAATTAATAAAACATGAATTCAATTAGTTTAAAAGGCTCACGATGATCGAAATGTTGAAGGTCCATTGGGGGGAGGGACCTCACAATTTTTTCACGTGGCATTTACACCCCTCCAGCTCCCACTCGCCTTGTGCTTTACCATTTCAGTTGACATTCCGGAAATTGCTTGGCAATGCCAGCGCGCAACGTTGACAAATTGCTCAAATTTTGAGCAACAACTAGGGGAGAGGGATCAGGTATGAGGGAGTGCACTCATTAGAGCAGCGAGTTGCCCGCCTTGTAATTTCTTCATGCGGCGGGATCAAAAGTTTGTCCTTTCGAATGGCTCGCTGCACTTTTCTCCGCGAATGTTCCTCTTCAACCCTTTGCTTTCGAAATTAATTTCTTTTCAATTTCATATCCGTTGTCGCTTTGTCTTTGTCTATTCGCGCTTTGTTTGTTCTTCGCGCGCGCACAAAGCGCGTACTCAAAAGGCTCCTTTGCAGAAAATCGGCAAACATCCTTTCAAATTTCTCGTTTAGCATGTGCACATATTCTTGGCCCAGAAATGACCTAATTCTGGAGTTAAATGTTTTCTAAATTTCATGTTCCATAGTTGTTAAATGTTTCTCAGATTTAATAAGCTTGTTTGCCCGTCGTGTGTAGCCCAGTTATGTAATGAAGTCGTGTTAGGAACTATAGCATACATTAGAGCGCAGTTGATTGCATTTTCAAATTTGATAGAAAAGTTAGTCTTCGTTCTGGCTAAAAAAAAAGTTAGTTCAGAATTCAGTGAGTTCTCATAGAATTTTAAATAAAGCTTAATTCAATTTGGCTTTGTGCTTTTTAATAGACCGCCTAATCGGCTGAGACTGAAGCTTAGGCGACCTTTGACCTTAATTGGAAATCAGCCAAATAGGCCAAAAACTTTAACCGGTAGTTAATTTGATTGGTTACGCCCAAAAGATTTCAGCCCCCAACACAAAATAGGCGTATATTTTAATTGGCATTTGCCGGGGCGCCCACGAGATGCTGCCCAGTTACCATAGCTGCAGTTGAAGGCGTCGTAAATCAGGCAGATGGCCGACAAAACAAACAGCATAAGCAGATTTGTGGCGCCTTATCATGGCAGTGCATAATTTATTGTTGGGCGAGAGGGAGGGTAGGTTCGTGAAAGGTGAATGCACCCACATATACGACCCGAGCAATAGTATGAGCGGGAGAGTGCGAAAGAGGGGACAACGTAGAAAGGAGGGCAGCGGAAAATCTAAAATCAATAAAACTAGAACTGTTGTGGCCGCTTTTATATGCCGTTTACCGGCCTTGTCGGCCCCATAGGCCCCCTGTGGTAGCCACCGGAACGAAATTAATAAAGGGAACGCTGCTAAGACAAGAAAATAGCACAGGAAACTGCTCAACGTTGGCCAGGAAAGCAATTTTGCACGCAAGCCCAGCTGTAAATGCCAATAACAATGGCGAAATATGTTTCAGCATAGCAGAAACAGCTTGTTGGGTGTTGGGCGTTGAAAGCTGAAAGCTGAAAGCGTGAGATTGGTGGCGGTATTTGTAATAAGAGTGAGTCTCTTCAAGTGTTGGGTCAGTTGCTAAATGATACTCACCTGACTTTGCTCGCAGTACCTGCGATTGTAAAAAACTGATTGCTAGGCTACGCATGCTGTACGTCGTTATGATTGTTTTTATTGCTTTGTAGATAGAGAGGAGACCAATAGTAATCAAGATGTTAGCAGGAATTCTTCTTGATATACTCTGTGCTTATTGAAAATGGTAAAACAAGGCATATCGCATTTATGCCTTGTTGTACGCCAGGCATCTCTGAATCCCTGTGCGTTGGAATATCCACCCGACTGTCTTTTCACACGTGTATTTCAAATTACAAATTATTAGAATAGCTGGAGACATCAAGTTCAATATGCAGGCTGCATGCAGGATATATTCTAATCAGTCACTCTTGGCATCGTTTGACGAAGGCTCTATCGTTTTCAGCCGGATACTTTTGAGCCCCTTGCCCCTTTTAATCTAGTGCTTGTTAGTTGCCGCTTGCATTTCCAAACTTTGGTTGTAATTCACAATAGATCCGCTGCGCTCCCTTTCACTCAACACTTCAGCAGTCTTTCTCTATTTTGGTTGGTTTTTGTCACTTTTAAATGGTATTTTTGCGCAGTTTTTCCCTTCCCGACCAAATTCTATATGCGTCGTTGAGTTCCTTTCTTTTTGGCTGATTTTTCATTTGTGCGCCAGTTGCACTAATTTTCCCATTGTTTACAAACTATGCACATCACACACACACACACAGACAGGCAGATAGATACACACACATTCCCACCCACATATAGAAAGCTATTCAAAGGAACCTCACCACAGGCAGGCGGACGGTCGGGGGGGTCCTATTGTGTGTGCTGCATACTCGTAAAAGGGGAATTTTCGTCAGTTTTTGCGGCTTCCTCCCGCCCAGTTACATATATTCAAATTGTGGCTAGTTGGCTGTTGCTGTTGCGGGTCCCGTCGTCCCGATAAGACAATTTAAAGTTTTTAAGTGGTTTAAGTGGCGATTGACCCAGCCCCAATATTAGTTCCCCAGCAACCGCGAGGGTCTCGTTACTCCCGATTAGGATAATGTGCGTTGGCAGGCTATCCCGAAAAGTTTTACCCCAAACCAAAAGGTCTAGTCTCGATTAGATTAGTACAGTTTATTGTGATTCCACTGGGAAAAGTCGCACATTGTATACGCAAAACTGATGGACTGGTGGAATTCATGTAGCACGCCAATCGATTGGAGCCAGCATATGGTGAGAAATGCCAGAAATTCGTTGAAACAGCAAACACAAAGAATTCCAAGGCGTCAAGATTTGCCCCTCGGTTGCGCTGCTCCGATTCGTTACCAGTAGGCCCCCAAATCCGAAGCGTGCCAAAAATAAAACGCGCACAACGTAAACAAACAGTTGGTTACCATTGGCCCCCGGTCCCGTCGCCGTCGCTGCCACTGCCTCTTGAAGCGCCAAATGGAATCTGTTTATGCTGGAGCGTTGCAAGGTGCGGCAAGGCGAGCAGCGAGAAAAATGCGGAAGATCTGCTTTTGTATGTTGTAGATGGGCTGATGATGAATTAAGTACATAACTATCGCTAGGCCACAAATAAAATCCAAGCATACTCCATATATTTATCTTTTCATATGCAGGGGTAATATAAATTTGCCAACTCTTGTAATATAGTGAGTTAAGATGTCTCCATATATTTCTCTCCGTCGTTGACTTGCTAAATTGACTCCTAGTCAAATTTTAATTATGCATCTCAAAGGCCGTAAAAAATGGCAACTCGATAGGTGAGATTAAATGAAATTGAGTCCTAAACAATTTAAAATTGCTTGCTACAAGCCCATGTCCGCAGGGCGTGTGGAGGTTGGTCGAGCAGCTTAATTAAATTGCAATTGCCATTTCCCTGGCGGCGGCGGTGGCGGCAAAGTCAGCAGGAAACAGCAACAGAAACGGGCAATGACAATGGCGGAGGCGCCGTTGCCGGCGGAGTTTTTCGGCAACGTTGACAAAAACTAAACTATGGAGACGGGGGTCGGCTGGCCAGACGGAGAGACCGACGGAGACAAGTTCATGCCGCTTGGGGGTTGCAGCAATAGCAACAGCAACAACAACATCGGCATCGACAACGGCACTGGCAAAAATCGTGCGAAAAAAGCGAAAAACTGAAACTGCCCGAAAGCAAAAGCAAACGCAACAACAGCAGCAGCAGCAGCAGCAGCAGCAACAACAACTGCAACAAGAGCAGCATGAAAATTCATTATTTTCCCGGCTTGCACTAAACGCAATGGCAGCAACAGCGATGCGGCATAAAAAATTCAGCAAATATGCAAAAAATAAGTGTTGCAAAAATCTTTTGCTGATGCAAATAAAAAGCTTGCGTATTGTAAAAAAGCTCAAGCATTGTTAAATGTCAGTCAAGTTGGTGGGGGGGGGGGGGGAGGGAGGAGAGTAAAGTGGCGACTGCCTGTCTAAACCAGGCCAAGTCTCCGGCTAGTCCGCACTCAATCAACTCTTGTCGACGACTAATTTCTCTTGTCCGCTTTGCACACTCAATCCACCCACTTGCAACCAGCACAGCTCTCTGAATCCTCGCACGCGGTTTATCGCTTCATTCTGTACAAATCGCAAAGAAGCTGCAAAAATAATTAGAATATTGGCTCAAAATTCACGATTATCAGAATGAGACCATAATGCGTACTTGTAAAATGAAGCAAACTGTTTTTGCTCGGCAGGGCAGCGGCAGCAGCAGCCTTGAACCCATGAACCCATGAACCCACTAAAGTATGCAGTAAACAAAGAAAAAATCGCTGCCATAAATCAGAAATGGTTTTCTTTGCGGCTTAAGCCCGAGATAAGCGCGTTCTAAGCGAACAATTTACAATTCAAACGGGTTTGTGTTCCTTTGCCGCATTTATCGAGAAGATATATATTTCTACGTTGAGTTTTTGCGGCTAATTGCGTTGCCGCTTCGCATAACCTCAGACTCATCAACAAATTTGGGTAGCCGGTTGCGTTGGAGAGTGTGAAAAGCTTAAGGAAAAATTCACATAAATTTCGCACAAGCAGTGCCGTTATTCCATCTTTCCCTCTCTCTCTCTCTCTCTCTCCTGCTCTGTTGGTCTTTGCTTCTTGGTGCCATGGAGATGGAGACAGAAATCTTCCGCTTTAAATATTGGGTGTTCGTGCGAAAATCCTCGTAAAAAGTGCGCAAAAAGCAAACGGCAAAGAAAGGAAGGCTAGAGAGCTGGGGAGAGTGTCAGGGTCCTGCGTGGCTCGTTGCTACTTCAATATTTACGTAATAAAAAATTCAATTTAGCGAAAGTTTAAACGCACGCCAAAAACATCGATGCGAATGTCGATTGAGGTCCCTGACTATCCAAAGTGCCAAGTCAAGTCTTCCCATTCGAATGGGTTGGAATATCAGCAGCTGCCGCCCAAGCGAAGCGCTTCAAGCATGTCAATTTCATCTTGGCCCAATAAATTCGATTTGCAAGTGCAACGCAAATACGAAATATCCCAAAGGATGTCAGTCTCCAATGTCGCCGGTTTCCCCACATTTTCAGCTTTTCCCACAACCGACGATTATCGCTAGTTAGTTTTCGTTCCTTGGGATCCTGCGTTGTTCAATTTTCAGCTTAAAATGTAAAAAAAAGTAACCTATGCGAAATTTGAAACTGATACGCTTGAGGCAAACACACATATACAAACCTTTCAATGGTGTGTGTGTGTGTGTGTGTATGTTCGTCACGTCTGGCTGCCACTCTGACTGTGATTTTTGTTCTTTGTGTGTATCTTGTGAGGATGTGACGACAACATCAACAGCGATTCAATCGTCCCCTGCCTGCCTAGCTGGCAGGCACTTAGAAATAGGAAATATTTTGCTGCTAGCCGTCGTGTGGCAACTAGCCAGCTCGTCATGTTGCCACATTCTCAATCTTAGATTACGCTGCGTAATACGGTACGTATGCGTAATGCAATATACACTCATATTGATAAGCCATTATATGATTATATGATTATGACAATGCCTGACAGTTGAACAGTCGAGCAGTTGAGCAGTTGAGCAGCGCGCTGGCAACAGCGATTGCTGATTACAACACGTACAAATTGACCAAAGCCAATTTATTGAAGCCCCCTGCTATAAGTCAATAAAAATGAGCCGTGGAACGAAGAAATGAGGCAGCCAGACAGCAGACGTTCATGTGTAATAAGTAGAGTGAGATGCCAATGGCATCCGAATGGGTCTGGGCCTGGACCTAGAGGGTGGGGCTGGGTCTGTACATTCATAACTAGCTGTGGAATGGCTGCCCCACCGGCTTGGGCTGTAAATAAATTAAATTTCCGTCGTGCCGTAAACAGAGACGCATATCGATGCTCGGGGCAGGTGCTGAACGGTCGGTTGAAGGTTGTTGTGGAGCTGGCGCAGGGGGCCGGGACACCCATGAATATTTCATAAAACCAAGGCCCCAGCTCATTTCTCCACCTTTGGACGGTTTCGCTGCACTTTGCTTTATTAGCAGCAAATTTATGGCGTATTTTGTGTTTCCCGCGCGGCCAATGCGTTCAAGTGGGCGCCACGCCCATCGTATAACGCCCCCGATGCAGCTGCTGCAAATTGCTTATCAATTTATGCAAGTGATATAGTAAGAGGAAGTGTGGGAGGGCTGCCAGATTGGTGATAAATTTCGCCGCAGTTTGTGCCCTGTTGCCGCCAGCTGCTAAACAAGGCGATACATGGCGAGTTTTTTTTCGCACTCGGCTGCAGTGCATCAACTGCTGACCCAATTCTCGACTGGCCCAGGATAGTTTGCGGCTATTTTCGGACCAAGTCCGTTGACCAACAGACCAGGCTGCATATTTAGACTGCTGTTGTTGCTGTGGCTGTGGTTGTTGTTCTCGCTGCTGTTGCTGCCGCTGGCATTCCGCGGCTATTTTCGTTAGCCTCTGGGCTGTGCTGCGAATCTGTTGTGGCACAGCTACAAATTCCTCGGCATGTCTTCACAATCATTGGAGCTCTACTAATTGGGCCGCCCAAAAGTTACTATATTAGCGCGACTTTCCCGGGATAGAAAAGCCAATGTGAAGTGCGAAAATAAACGAAAATTAGTTTAATGTCATCATCAAAATAAAGGGATGAACAGCAGGATGCATAGATAAAGGACAGGAGCTGAGCAAACGACAAATAAAACTCACATGTTTATCTCGGGTCTCCTGGGTAAACAAGAGCCCTAGCACATGACAAGTATTTTCATTAATGTCGCCTCATCTTTAGCCACCCTCTTCATGGATGGGGCTTGACGCCAGCATCTCCACACTCACCTGTGAAAGCGTTGTTATTGTTGTTGTTGTTGTTGCCAGTGCTGTTGGGTCTTGCGCAAATTTGTGCCCTAGCCTCTTGCGATTGGTAGTTTAATATGCATGGAAAGACCATGATTTAATTTACATTGTTATCCTGGGGGAATAGCAAGATGCTGTTGGACGTTCCTTGCCAGCAGACACATGCAGCCAAGTCTGCTTTACTTTTCTTCATTCACATGTCCTGCAATCGTTGGCGGGTCTTGGCCAGGCCATTTCGATTGTTTGCCTTTAAGCTGGAATAAATACATGAACATTTCTCAAAAGTTATTTGTATTTATTTATTATATTTACGGATTTCTAAAATCTGAACGAGTACTTGGCGAATAGCGTTTGTTTATATAAATACAAATGTTATTCTTGTTGTGCTTTCTTTGGTTTTTGCTTAAAAATAAACAGCGGTGGTGGGTTTCCCTTCACTGCGTTGTTTACATAGCTCTTCTTAGTTTTGCTGTTGCTTTGTTTTTCATGAGATTTTCCGGTTCAGGTTCAGTGAACGCTCTTAACCCAGTTAATCAGCCATTTATCCCATTTTGAATATTACAAATTATGGCAGCATCGTGCCCGTAAAATAAATAAGTGTTGAGTGTTTTGCGCTGAAAATCAAATTTAGTTGGCGACGATACGTCATTCCATAAATTTTTCCCATGATGAATCACTGCACCCGCAACAGCTGCTCGTAAAACATGTACAGACTAGAAAAGTCCGATTGTTCTCAAACAGTTTGACAATAAAAAGCGCTTTTATGCTTTCGCAATTTCTCAACTTCCTATGTGCGCACTTATTTCACAATCATTAAATGCCGAAAGAATGTCGCTATCCACGACGTTAGCCTAAAAGCAGGCAGCAAAGCCGACGGTTCCTGAGCGGGGCAGCTGCAGTACTCAACTGGGGGTCAAACAGGCTGGGTGCAGGTTCGCAAACTTTAATTCATGCACATTAATTCGCCGCGTCGTGAGCCAAAAGCAGAGCCACTTAAATTTGTATACCCTGTACCTATGGAGAATGGTATAATCCTATAAGCATCACAAAGCTGAGGTAATTCATGTTTGACCCCTTAGCCTTTCTTTCGAAAATAGATAAAGAATATTCCATTTTATAGATTTTATAGTATTAAAGATTTTACAAACAAGAATCTATAAATACGGAAGCTTTTTAAGAATGATAACTCCATAGTGAAATTCGAATATGCATTGCATTAGCTCGAATCTGGGTACAGGGTATTTCCCATTCGAGCGCCTTTGGCTAAAGCACTTAGTTGCTTGTTTCAACTATCGCTCTTGGCGCTCGCTCAAAGCGACACCTTCGCAGTGTCTTGTTGCTGGTTCTGTTGTTGCAATTGCTAAACGTTTGTCCCAACTCTGCCATGTCGCAGACGCAGTCTACCGAGCTAAATTAGTTTAGCAGCATTCTAAATGTGCTAAAACTTTGTGACTGACTTAATGAGGGTGATCCACAGAAGGGGAAAAGGGTTGCCTTTGCCCCCATACGCAACTCATGCATTTATGCAGCGAGTTGAAAGGTGACTGTACACCTGCAACACTCGAGCGGTTGTGACACCCTTTGTTAACAAGACACTCTGGCAACCCCCTTGATCCCCTTAACCACCACGTCACATAAAGTTTACAAAAAATTAAGTTTCATTTTCGGGCTTGGAGAAAGGGGGGCCAATGATTTTATTAGTGCGATGGTCAATGCCCATCCGTTGGGTTTTTGGGTGTGTTTTACGCACTTTGTGAGTTTGTCCAGAGTTGTTTGCACGTCGCAGGCCTCGGGCCTGTGTAACCGTCACAGGTCAATTTGCTGAAGGTTGACACAGGGCTTTTGCGTTAAATGGGTGAAGGCTGAAGCTCCCGGCTTGCGGTGGACGTTGTTCTTGTCAATGCATAATGTTATAAAGTAGCTCATGCATAAACCAGTTCGTTAAAAATTTAGCTGCTCCACAGCAGAGGCAGCTAGTTACGCACGTTACGCTACGTTACGACCAGGCAACGAGGCGACGGTGGCAATGGCTCTTCTACTGTTAGCTCGGCTGATAAACTTTTACACTGATAACTAACGGCAGGTGCAAGTGGGCGTAAAAAGCAAAAACTCTTCCCTTGTGGGGAGCATATATTCATATCCGTATCCATTTCTGCATGCACATATACGTCCAAGTACGTGATTTGCGTGTGTTATGATCCAGCAACAGACGGATGAGTTCTATGAGTGCCACAGATGCTGCCGATGCTTCAGTTTGCCCCTCCTCCTCCGCTTTAGCAAAGTTTTTTCTAATGCCGGCGCACAACATTTGCATTTACCCTAATGCCAAGTGGCTTTAACAAGCGGCCACTCGACACAGGTTAAGGCCTTGTTCGCCAAACTCATTTAAATGTAAATGATTTTGTATTTTCAATTAGCATTTCGTCTGCTAGGCCACACGCATACCCATGTAAACACACTCTTACGCATACCGAAAAAGAGAGAGAGACACTTTTGTGTAATGTTCAACAGTCTCGGGCAGTATATTGCTTGCTTGACCTTTCGGCACGCCCACGCCAAGCCTCAATTGGGGCTAGTGAAGCCTCTCTCCCTCTCTCTCTCCTAGCTTGTTTCCAACGGGGGCAGCTTTTAGTTTATTGAAATCGACGAGCAAAGCGCGCGAATTAAAATTAAAGCGCAAATTTTAAGCCTAATGACCGCCGAGTGGCAGAGACCGTCCGATAAATTGAGACGCCAACGGCAAGCACAAGAGATAGATACACAGGGAGAGAAGTTGCGTTGAGACAGATAAAGAGCTGAAGCGTTGACGTCGCTGCTTGAATGGTGCTGTGAAATAAAAAACCATGAAAATTAAAAGCAAATAGAAGCAGCATCAGAAGAAAAAGAAGAACAAGATAAAGCTCCGAATACATGCATACATACATAAAGACACGAAAAACGCTTGCGGTGGTCAGTGGACGCTGTACTGGGTCAGCGGGGTGGAGAACCCTCTAAGTAGCTGTAAAGAAGTTGTTTGATTTGGGACAACGCCAGCTCAGGGCCACTGCGAGCTTAACTGAACGCAATACTTTTTTCTCTACAATGTGAGACACAAATACGGAATAAACAAGCAAGCAAGCCATTCAGTTCAGATGTGGAGGAGATTAGCAACGAGGGAGATGTAAGAACCTCCGACAATTAGTTGGCCCATTAACTGCTTTGAGCACATTTCATAAACTCATAGAGAAAAAATGAAACGCAATACTCATTTGGCTAAACGTTACGGACAAGTGCGCATACGTGAACACCAGATTGCCATCTAAACCTATCCACAATTATCCACGTATTGAGCGTACAGTAAAAGCTCCCCTGGGAGACTCTAATAAATCCAATTTCTCGTTGCCATTTTATTAATAATACAAGTTGTTTAAACGGTTTTTTGTCCACGAAAAATGTCTGCCGAGGGCTAAAAAGTAAGGGACTATTTAGAAATCGACTTCCGACAGAGCTTTTACTGTGCTCTTATCAAAAGCAAATTTTAGTTCGGGAATATGTGCAGTGAATGTATTCATGCGGGGAAATTTAGCCAAGAACCACCCACGAATCCAGCGGATGCAATTGAAAAGTAAATGCAGAGCAGCTGCGCTGCATTCGCAAATCATAAACTGTAATGGCTCGGCTAAAGGAGTTTAGCGCACACATGATAGTGATAATGACCCTGCACATCGAGGGTTCAAAGCACTCGGCACCCGTCTGCCCAGCGAACGGTGCACACGGATCTGGGAGCAGGAACGGGAACGGTTGCTCCTGGGACTGTTTTAAGTACATTTTACATTTCTGTGTGCTTCCACTGGACAGCGCTGCTTTGTTTGAGTTGATCTTTCTTTGTTGTCTGCACGCCAGCTCCAGCTCCAGTGTCTGCCGTCGTCTGTCCCCCTCTGTCTCTCTGCCGTCTCTTTTTGTAGGGCTTTTAGCTTACTTCCTTCCGCTGCGCAATATTTAACTCGTTTTATCTGGCGCCGCGACCAAATGCGCGCTCATTATGAATATCATCGGGCAGAGGGCCAACTGGTGGCGGGGACGATAGGTGAGTCTGTATGTGTGAGTGTGTGTATCTTTGTCTCGTCTCTTATATTCCTGCTTCTTTTTTTGTGCTTTACTCTTTACATCAGTTTATTGAGTGCCAGGCGATAAAAATTCATTTTAAATCTCACGGGCAGCGTGAATTAAACGAATACACACGCACACACATGTGTGTACATTCAGTAATCCCTAATTGTCTGTGTGCAATTAACGGTAAAATAGTTATAATTATTGTTCTGTGCGGGATATTGTTGTTATCTCGCTTGTCTCCAATTTATTCGCTAGTTTAAGCTGAAATTTATGCCAAAATGGATACAGGAAAAAACGAATGCGATTACATTTCACATATTCCATTTGCATTTCTATGCGGGCGTGCAGAGGGTTCATTCAAATGCATCGCGAGATTTGTGGAAAGTTCAAAGGTCATTGGCGCCAACATAAGATCATATAAATGGCTTCGTCTCTCTCTCTCTCTCTCTCCCTCTCTCTGTCTCTCGCGTTTTATGTACCGCATTTTAACTCATTCCATTCACGACACTTTCGTACACGAATAAACAATTTGAAAAGCTGACATAATGCCTGCATTAAAAGACAAAACCGACAGCGAAAAATGGCAAACATTTGTGGTGGAAGGCACGCGTTGAAACAAAAAACAGAAAAAAACCTAAATAACAGCAACAACAACAACAACAACAACAACAAAACGAGAGACAGAGAAATGCTATAAATTTGCTTGCTTTTGCTTTAAAAATGACAACAAAAATTTTTGTCAATTGCCTAAAAGATTAATTTCACGCACGCTGCAAAAATATGCAAACATTTATTGTGGTAGGTCGGCATGATACGGCCCCCTTAGCCCCCTGCTGTGGGGGGCTAGAAGAACAGGAGAAAGTATGAAGATTGCCTCGATATGCACAGTTTTTGTACAAATGAAGCTTATCGATTGGGCTGCTGCTGTCCGCCGTGATTGATTATCCCATTCCTTGGTGGTTTGTGTTGTTGTCTGTTTTTGTTTGCCGTGACAAATTTGATAAATTTTCACTACCCCCGCCACTTCTGCTTAGCCAGCCACTTGTGTGCCGGCCGTACGTAACAGCAAAGTCATGTCGAGTGCACAAAAACGAACAGAAGTGCGCTTGTCGAGAGTGCTCGCCTAGAAAATACCCTATACACTATTTAAGAAGGAATTACGCTTTGAATTTGAAATTCTGCATTAATTCTGGAAACAGACTTTTTTGTCAAAGCTCAAGCTTTTATTATATAATGTTCATCATATTCCAATGGCAAAATATGCAACATTTGTATACCGCTTTTACCTATTCGCAATGGAGACAGGGTATTAGAAAAGAGCCCAATAAAAACGCCAGCCAAGATGGCAACGTTGATGTCATTGTGTTGGTGCTCATCTTGGCAATGACCCAGACCCCCCAATAGGTTGGCAGACACTTGAACGCAGCCCCCCTTCCCGACATTCGTGATCGGCTCGTGTCAGAACCGATAAAATAAATAAAAATTTTTGTTTTCAATTTATCTCTCTATGTGCTCTGATTTTGTTTGGATGTAAGTAAGTTTTACGAATAGTTGCGAGTACCCGCGTAATTGCTGCATTATCTGATTTCAAGTGGGTGGGCTGACCTCAGTTTTATTTCGCTTTCTTTCCCTCTTTGCTACTTACTTTATCATAATTCAATTTGATTTGGTCCGACATAAAACAGATCTCTATAATCATTCCTGTCAAAATCGGTTTATTTTTGACCAAGTTAAATTTTATACCTTTCCCAATGTGGAATTTCTAGGGTAAAACAAAAACATGAATTTTGGCCAGAAAATACATGTTTCCAGATCCTGAAATTAAATTGGGCGTGAGTGTTTTTGCTCATAGTACACATTTTTATGAAAAAGCCGGTCATTTGCTGTATAAATAAGTTAATACAAATGTTCCTTTAATGTAATTAGCCAACAATGGCGTCCAGCAGCAAGAGCAGCAGCGACAATTTAACAATGTGATTAATGCGCCAAATCCATTACGAAAAAATATTGAAAGCTGGCAGCAAAGCCCAGCATCAGTCAGGAGTGAGAGAAAGATTGAACCGCCAGCGGCAACCCTTTTTGTTTTGGGGTCAACCACGAAATATTGCCAGTGTGTACATATACTGTGTGTATGTACTTGATGTATGTGTGTATTTGCAAGGGTTGCTTTACTCTGCTAGGTATACAGGGCGTATGGTTGTTGTTGTGGCTGCTGTTGCTTACTCATGCATATGCATATGTCGGAAATTGTAACGATTATACGCCGGACACACACAGGAAACGGCGTAACCCTATTGCCCCTTACCCCCTTCGCTCTTTTGAGAACAGTTTACATCAATAGCTCCCATAGTCTCCGCCGCCTTTGAGCCGATGATCATTATTAGCGTTTATTAGTGCTCTGTCCATCACATGGCCAGCAAGTGGCAAAGCGTGTTGAAAGCATTTAAGGGCGCAGTTTAATGAGATTTGCACTTTACAGTATATTTATGTATACACACTTATGTTCTCATTACACTTACTGGCACCAAGTTGTGCAAATGGCTTTTTAATTTATTGCAACAGTTCGAGGATGCATCCTTATGCTTGCCGTGGGCGGCACGTTGATTTTTATAATGCATTTTTAATTAGAACAAATATGAAGAATATGTATTTGTGCGCTCTGACAGGCATAAATCAGTTGATGGCTAGGACTCAACTAGCGCCTGAAATTGAACCCAAAGTAAGTCATTAAAAGTTTGCCGTGACTTTTGCAGTTGCGAATAGAAAACTTCTTCAGCAAGTTTCATCAAAACTGGGCAAGTGAGGCGTGAGTGACAGAGATCCATAGATAGAGAGGAGGTGGGAGAGAGGGAAAGAGACAGCGATACGTTGCGCTTATTTGCATCGAGGGGTGGTACCTCCACCCTTCTTGGCTTTGAGTTGAGGAAGCCGTCGTGGCTGGCGCAGCTCATTATAAATTTGTTGATGCTGCATATCTCGGGCTTCGGCTTCTGGTTGGCAGGATGTGCTGCGCTCGTTTCCTGACAGTTGCTTCTGCTACTCCAGGTCCTGCTGTTATCCTCCTGCTATAGTGCCTTGGCCATATCAGTAGCTTTTTATGCTTACAGAGGCAGCAACAGCAGGAGCCACGACTTTGGCATTTCATTCTCGTCGGTTCAGCTGTGATGCGGGCTTAGGAGCCAGGGAACTTGTCTAAAAATCACGCATAATTTATTTACCATAAACAAGATGAAGAACAAGCAAAGTCGACGAAGGGCGGCCACATCTAAGATGTCCTTGGATAGCTACCCTGCCGGACGAACGGGCGGACATACAGATAGACGGACGAGCGAGCTCGTTTATGATGCGAAAAGTTGCTGCCTGTCATCGTTACACTTTGCACATGTGCTGCGCAATATTACGTATACGCAGAGATTGGCTGGCTGCATTGCTTTCGGGATTGTTGTTAAAATTATGATGATGTTGCTGTTGTTGCTGGTGATGCTGCTGCTGCTTTTGCTTTTGGTGCAACACAATCCAAAACGTTGAAATACGACGTAAAAAATGCAAGCGTTATGAAATATTGAAAAACAACAACACACAGTAGGGAAACCAAACGAGCTAAAAGCGAAGAGCGAGCGCAGCAATAAAAATCGCTTTATCTTCATTAAAGCTAGCAAGATATCATTGCCAACACACACACACACACACACACGTGCATGTGGGTGCATGTGTAGACACACACAACAGACAAGAAGCCAAACAACAAGGAACACAAACCCTCTTCCAGTTTCTCCCGCAGTGAATAATAAATGCAACGAAAATAAAATAAAAACCCGACATAGAAAAAATATTGAAACAGCGCAACCAGGCTCGGGCCAGACCCAGAGCTCGAGGCGGAAGCAGTGAGGGAAATAAAGCGCCTGATGCTGGGATAAATGGTAGATTCATGTACACGTGCATACACCACCTCAAGGATAAACAGTTGAGCCACCAAGTGGATACATGTATTGTATCTGAACGTGTTTTTCTTTTTTCGTACGTACAGGAGAGTGCGAACAAGCTGAAGCTCCAGAACATGGCTTGTTTAGGTAACGAAAATGCGGTAGAAAAGTTCAAGTGCGGGCACAGGCCCTATAGACAGAAACTGAACGAGTGGAAGCCCAGACTGGTCAGCTGTTCTAATACGGCTGAACGGGATAAATCCCCATAGCTGCAAATGAATATGGCCATGAGATAGAGAGAACATCTATGTAAACACATGTCAGCTAGCCTTCGTTTGCAGTTTGCAAGTCAGCATTGACAGAGTGCAAAGGTTAAACCCATTTAAGCGACAATTGAGCGCAATTAAGGCAGTAAGCACTGAAAGTATTTTTATAGAGAACGGCAAATAGCTCACGCTATCTGACAAAGCCACAATCTTAACTAGAGCTTTTTACATTTAGGATATTTTCATATTTTCAGAATCAATTTATTTGAGTCTTTGATCATTTTCTTTTTTGCTTTAAAGGTTAAAGGTACTTACAGTCGATAACGCAATACCCTGTTTACACGGTTAAAACAGCTGAAAACCAATAAGCTCTTATTCACTTTGCGCAAAATTACATTTTACTAGTCGATATTCCAGTTCACTAAATAGTCAAAGAATCAATTTAATAGCAACGAAGGCTGTTGCGACTGAGAAGAGAATTTTAATAAAGCATATGTTTGCGTTCGAGGCTTACTAGACGTGGCATCCATCCATTACCTCATATATACATATTGTTTTATGGAAATAAGAACAGCACTTGGGCGTGGCACGGAACGGCGGGGCGAGCAAATCGTTGCATTTTGATAGGCGAGCGCGCAAAAAAAATGATTGAAAACGAAAAATATTTGCATGAATGAAGTTGTACAATGGTGAAAAGCCGTAAACCGCATTCCCCTCGCACACCCTCCGCAGGTGGATGCGGATGCGCAGTTAAGGGTAGGGTATCGGGAAACGGGTAACTTTATATGCCAATGCACAGAGATTGCTTTGCGACTGAAGTCTGCATCCCCGTGTTTATTCGATGGGCATTTTCGATTAATGCTGCTTTTCAATTTTCTTGCATTACAGGCAAAACGGATACAGAGCAATGAGCTGGCCGCCATTAAAGTCATCAAGCTGGAGCCCTCCGATGACATACAGATTATCCAGCAGGAAATCTTTATGATGCGCGACTGCAGGCACACCAACATCATTGCCTACTACGGCTCCTATCTGCGACGCGACAAGCTCTGGATTTGCATGGAGTTCTGCGGCGGGGGCAGCCTGCAGGACATCTACCAAGTGACCGGGCCCCTCACGGAAACACAGATCGCCTATATGTGCCGTGAGACACTCAAGGGCCTGGAGTACCTGCACTCCATGGGCAAAATGCATCGCGACATTAAAGGGGCCAATATCCTGCTAACCGAATACGGCGACGTTAAGCTGGCCGACTTTGGGGTCTCGGCCCAGATAACAGCTACTATCAACAAGCGAAAGAGTTTTATAGGTGAGTGCATAAACCATAAATATATTCATAAATGTCTGTATATTGCATTCTATAAATCTCAAATAATTATAAATCGATTGAGAATAGAGTAGAGTGCGTCTCCCACGCTGCGTATACGTGATGCAGTTGCATTTGTGTTTACTGCA